>BPTQ01000007.1:167702279-167761443 GCA_019973895.1 Chrysanthemum seticuspe
ATTTTTTTCTTTTTCTCTTTTTCTATATTTTTTTTTTCATACACTTTTACTCTACCATCCTCTACGGTAACATCAAATTACTAGGGATTTACAGGCATATCCCTACACTTGAGTTTTTATTACTCTAACACTAATTTGACCCGATTTGAAAAGATCAAAACACTTGGGGTACACTATTACGCAAACAAAGGGAATTTGAATTTTAACGTTCCCTTCCCGTCATTTCATAAACTTTAACTTTTCCCATGAATCCCAATCGTCCCAAAACTGTATACAAAGGATATGACTCGACTTAGCAACTTATGCAAGCAACTAGATAATTGAACTAAGGGTTTAGGGTGATAACAAACATTTGCACTAAAAGTGAGTGCATAAGGGGTAGGCTAAGGCGATTTGGGTGTATATTTGGGGGTGGGGTGTAAACAATGCTCTTCATTGATATTCCGGAAAAACCGAAACATCACGAGAACCGCGAAAAGGATAGGCTCTGAGGGGTTAACTAGGGGTATCGTGTACTAAAGATGAGTACAACGCAAAAGGTGTGGGGGAATTACTCAATCGATATGGAAGAAGTAATTATATTATGGGTATCAAACAAGGGTTATCCTAATGCCTCTTATCATTTAGTTATTCCTAACTACACAAGTGTAGCCTCACTTGCGATCTCGGAATGCATCACAAAACAAGTTCTAGAATCTAATATACTACTGGTTCACACTCTAAGCATTGAAGATGAACGCTTTTAATTCCTACTAATCTAAGGGCGATCCTCACATTTTGGTGGAATTTGGGTGGTAAAGGGTTTTTGTGCTAGTCATGCAACTTTCTATCCATGAGACGCTTTTGTTAAGACTAATGGCCCACTCCTATATGTCATGAAAATTTTTAAAATTGGTGCCAAAATTACCCTAACCGACATTTTCTCATGGTTTATTCAACAATCACAATTGGACAAAGCAAATAGTCAAGGATAAGCATAGTTTCAAAGTTCCCGTTTTATTTTCCCTCCCTACACTTAAACTGAACATTGTCCCCAATGTTCCCCGAAAGTATCAAAGTTATGATAATGGAAGGTAATTAAAAATGAAAGAAACTAATACTCCCCTGATTAGCTTGGTAGGATCCGTGTAAAGTGGTGGTTAAATCCTTTTCAAGAAGAATTATTGCGTGAAAAGCTCCTTCCAATCTTATGTAACTTCTTCTTGACAAACTAAACCTGCACACTTGAAGAAAACAAACGAAACCTTCGCGTAAAATCGGCGGTAATAATATATATAAGACTCGATTTAAACTAGGATATAATGCTTGTGGAATGGATGTTTACAGAATTTCTAAGAAAATTAAGACCTGGAAAATTCCAAAAATTTATAAGTAGCTCAGAAAACGAGAAAAAAGTAATCTGATGTTTTTACTCCTTCCTGACGCCGTCAGGTTATCTTGACAAAAACTGGTCTGTGATTTTCTGGAAAAAATTCTGGAAAATTTACATCTTTAGAATCTGGAAAAATTTCTGCAAAACATCCATTATGACTCGATACAAGCATTTGACTCGAACAAACAAACATAAATATCTTTTAGTTAATTGTTATTCTCATGTTTACGTTTCTTTTGAAAACGTGTGTAATCCTCCCTACACTTATCCTTTATATAAAATACCTTTATATGCAATTAAGACGAGGTTAAAAACAAAATAAAGCATTTTTACAAATTTAAACATGAGGATAAACAATTAATAAAAGATATATGACACTAACAAGCAAACAATTAAGCATGGGTTGCCTCCCACGAAGCGCTTTTCTTTATTTAAGAGTCTTGTAGCTAGACTCATAGTCGTGCTCCTACGTTTCCTCACCACCGCCCTCTTGACGGTCTCTAATGGGGGATTCCATGATGTAGAAGTGCCCTAAAATGCACTTCTCTAAGAGTTCATCCACTCCCCAATCGGTCCTATATTCCGGTCCTAGGCTCAAGCAATCCTTATAGAATCCGAAAATCTTAGCCATAACATAATCAACACCTTTTTCCCTATCCTCATCATTCCTATAATAGACCGACAGTTTAAGTTCCTTTTCATCATTAGAGAGTGATGAAAACTTCTCAATCTTAAACGGCATTTGGTAAGCTATGTCATCGGTCTCATTCTTGAATCGCACTACTCCTAACGAGGGGTCATAGGTCATCCCGGTGCTTTCAATGAAAGGTTTTCCTAGAATAACATGGGACAAGCTAGGGTCTATGGCCGTGCTAATATCATCCACAATTATGAAGTCCGTAGGAAACGCGAAACTACCTACATAAATGGGCAATCCCTTAATTCTTCCGAGAAAATTGCAACTAACATTAGGATCATTGGGGTCTTGCCTAGTTGGAATAGGCTTCTTCAATATCCAATTGTAGTAGGTGCTAGTCATTATGTTGATTGGGGACTGGCGATCAATGTAGGCTTTTGCCACAAAAAGGTGTCCAATGAAACATGGTATGTTAAGATTCCAAGGGTTCCCAAACTTGATTCGAGGACTTTTCCTAACATACATGTGACGAAGGTCATGCACTAAGTGAGGGTGGCGAGATAGTTCTTCTTCCGTAGGAAATTTGTTGAAATAGTCAATGTCTACTTTATCTACTTCCTCGGGTGTTTCATCATCCACAAGTGTATAGTCCTCTTCGTCATTTGTTTCATTAGGTTCAACTAAGGCGATGGTATTGACGAATTGGACATGCTTAGTTAGCTTGCTTGGATCCTTAATCTCTATACCTGAAGGCTCGGGAGTTGAGATAGCACTAACCTTCTTATCACTATTGGCTTTCAAAAGGTTGTCTATTTTCCTATCCATCTTGGCTTGTTGATGGTTAAAGCGGTCCGAGAGCTTAGCCATTTGGGTTTCTTGGGATGCAACTAGGTTTTGCAACATCCCTTCGACGTTTTGTTGGTTAGGACCGTTAGGTGGGGGCCATGAGAAATCATTGGAGGTTAATTCTTTGGTTTGTCCCCAGTAGAAGTCGGGCTTGCCTTTCCATGCCTCTCGGGTTTCATTGAAATTCCTAGGTCCGGGTATTGTAGGGAATCTTCCTCCCGTTCCATTAATACGTGAGGATGCGTAGTCAACGGAAGCATGTTCGTGGGATCGAGTGCTAGTGCGCGTGTTATGAGGATCACAAAACGGCTCACACGAGGAAGAAACTTTGTTCACATGGTGTGAAGATTTAGGATTTTCGTAAGAGCTCATTAGGAATTTAACTTGATCTTCAAGTTCGATCATCCTACGGTCGGAAGGAGGCAAGGAGATTGCCTTAACGGTTTCGGGCAGCTCACGGGGGTCATCCCAACTTTCGTTGTCATAGAGGGCGAGGTCCTCTATTATACCCCATGATTCTTCCGCTGTGAGATCACTAAGTTTTCCACCGGCCTCTTGGTCAATGGATCGCTTAGTGGGGAAGTTGACATGATCATAAAAGATTTGGACTTGGAGCCAAAGATCAATGCCGTGATGAGGGACTTTATGAAGTAAGTCCTTGAATCGAGTCCATGCTTCGTAGAGAGATTCACCTTGACGTTGTTGGAACATCAAGATGTCATTCCTAAGCTTAGTGGTTCTCCCCGGTGGGAAAAATTGAGCAAGGAAGCGAGAGGTAAGATCATCCCAACTTGAGATGGAGCCGGCGGGAAGTCGCTCAAGCCAATTACTAGCTTGGTCCCGTAGAGAGAATTGGAAGAGACGCAGGCGCGTGGTCTCCCGAGTAGTAGCATCAAGGTCGATGGAATCGACAATTTTGAGGAAATCCCTCAGATGCTGATTTGGATCTTCGGAACGAAGTCCATGGAATGCACATCCGTTTTGCACCAACCAGATGGTGTCGGATCGCAGGGCCATAGTTTGGGCTTGGTCGGGAAGCTCAATGGTGTTCCTATAGCCTAGGTGGCTTGGTCTCGAGTATTCACCAAGAGTACGGGCTCTTGGCGGGTCATTTGGTGGTGGGTTGATGAGTGGTGGTTGGTTATCACCTTCCATGATGAAAAGTGATAAGATTACGAACAAAGGTCACGAAGAAGGGGGATAGACTAAGAGAAAGCTAAAAAATGAGAAAAATTTACTTGATAGGAATCAAGCAAAGAACCTAAACGAGGTGGACTACTAACTAGCTATTCTATTCCCCGGCAGCGGCGCCAAAAACTTGATAACGCTACACGCGTCGTTCGGGGTCAAGGAAACTTCCTTTTCTTCGAGCAAGTTTTATAACACCCTAGGCAGTGAACCTAATCGTTGTAGTGTAGTAATTAGGGTAAGCCACGGGTATTGATATCGTTCTCTATGGGAATAGGAATGCTAGTAAGGAGTTACTACGCTAAGGTTAAGGTTGAGGAAAATTATTTTTTGTATTTTTATATTTTTTGAAATGGAAAGGTACGAATCTCGGGTATTGGATTGGGGGGGTTGGTATTTCTACCGATTACTCTACTATTATCTAATTATCTTAACTAAGGTTGTGGGAGTCTATGTCTAATTAATGTGTGCTCGTATGATAGTTTAAAGATGTGTTTACTTAGGTTGTACTACTCCTTAATTATCTCCTATTGATGGTTGAGTTGTCACGTCCTTATTCTTAGTTGCGTTGTGTGTCTAAATTTGTAGGGTATGTGTTTCTCCCTAACTCTTTGAACTTACCAAAGGGTCTCATCTACAAAACCCACTAGGGATAATAAACTCTTACTCTAAGGCACTCTTTGGATGGTTTAGCTTACAACTACTCAGGTAATTATATTCTAAGGTTCACAAAGATGAATCAAGCATTAAGTACACAAAGAATGGTCTATCGCATTACTAGATCATTAATCAACTAAGATAAGAAACAACCAATCAATATTCAATAATTAAGTTTCATACTTCCTAAGCAAACACACAAATAAATTAGCCGGACATGGAGAACATGCAAGCATACACACAAATAATCAAAGACATAATTGAATTAATGAAGTAAAATACTTATCTTGATGTAAGATAGGGTTTAAAACCCTAAAATACTGTACAAGACACCTTAGGTTCGGTTTTAGGTTTTCACTCCAAAAGACTCTCTCTAAAACTGAAAAATTCGGATTCTATATATAAGATTACATATGCGACGGCTTCACCTTATGTTTCGTGACGCCGTCGTGTCGCCGTCATTAGGGTTTCGTCTTGGCCACGTTAACCTTGCGACGACGTCACCTTATGTCCGTGACGCCGTCCTCTTCAGCTTCTGACGTCGTCTGGATTGCATCTAGGCCGTCTGAGTAGCGACGGCCTACTCTTTTACAATTGGACGTCGTCACTTGAAAATACGAGTTTTGGGTTCTGAACCGTCACAAAAATCCTCGGACGGCGTCGCAATTAGCACCTGACGCCGTCGCCTTCTATTTTTAGTAGCTGTGAGTGTCTCGATTTTGACTTTGGCCATTTTCTTCATATATTCGCGCCTTTTCGTCCAAATAAGTGCCATTCCAATATTTTGCCTTCAAGAGACCTAAAAAGTGAAAAGGAACGATATTAAGCAATAACGGATACAAAAGTGATCAAATAAGGGCTAAAACGACCCCTCAAAATGGTACCTTTTAAAACCTTATCATGGAGGAAGAGTTGCATTTGGGAATGATGCTAGTGGAGGAAGAATAACTGGCAAAGGAACCATCAAGGCAGAAAGCATAGATTTTGAAAATGTTCGCTATGTCAAGGAGCTCAAATTCAACCTTTTCTCAGTCTCTCAGATCTGTGACAAGAAGCACCCTGTGCTATTCACTAAAACAGAATGTTTCATTCTTTCCCCTGAATTCAAGCTTGTTGATGATAACTTGGTAGTACTGAGAGTACCAAGAACCAATGATGTGTACAGTCTGGATATGAAGATTCTGCTCTCTTCTGCAAGAGCAACATGTTTAGTAGCAAAGGCAACACTTGAAGAAGCACATTTGTGGCATAGAAGATTAGGCCATGTAAATTTCAAGAATATAAACAAGTTGGTTAAAGGAAACTTAGTTAGAGGTTTACCTTCTAAAACATACCGGAATGATCACTCATGTTTTGTGTGCAAGAAAGGTAAACAGTATAAAGCTTCATGCAAGAAGATTGAGGAAAGAACCATTAGAGAAGCTTTGGAGTTGCTGCACATGGATTTGTTTGAACCTGTTTCTGTTGCAAGTCTAAAAAAGAAGTACTGTCTGGTTGTGACAGATGATTGCAGTAGATTTAGTTGGGTATTTTTCTTGGGATTTAAAGATGAAACCTTTGATGTTATTCATGATCTTATAATAGCCCTGGAAAACCAATTGAGACTCAAAGTAAGAGGTATTAGATGTGACAATGGGGCTGAATTCAAGAACAAGTTCATGGATGAATTTTGTGCCAAGAAAGGGATCAAGAGGGAGTTTAGTATTGCTAGAACTCTACAGCCGAATGGTGTTGCAGAGAGAAAGAACAGAACTTTGATTGAAGCAGCCAGAACAATGTTTGCAGATTCTTTATTACCTATTCAGTTTTGGGCTGAAGCTGTAAGTGTTGCTTGTTATGTGTTGAATAGAGTCGCAGTCACTAAACCTCGGAGGAAGACACCTTATGAGTTACTTATGGGAAACAAACCTAAGATATGTTTTATGAAACCTTTTGGATATCCTCTGACTATTCTTAACACTATTGATGCTTTGGGAAAATTTGATGGCAAGTTAGAAGATCTATTGGGATATTGTACCAACAACAAAGGATTTAGAGTGTACAATAGAGTCACCAAGAAGGTTCAAGATTGTCTTTATGTTGAATTTTTAGAAGATCAAGAAAATCAGAAGGGTAAAGGTCCTGATTGGATGTTTGATCTTGAGGTTTTGACTTCTTCTATGAATTATGTACCTGTTACAGAAGAAAATTAAGCTGTCAACAAAGAAGACGATTTACAGTACATTGTTCATGGAGTCAACATTAGACCTGACTGATGAACCAAAATCTTCATTATCTGCTGAAGATCAAGCTATACAAGATGAGCTTCACAGGATGCTTTTTCAGGATGTAGTAGCGCAATCTTATGATGATGATCAAAGAAGAACTTATGAAGAAGCAAAGAAAAAGAACAAGACTGCAGAGTTCTCTCACAGTACTTTGGATGATTTGGATTACAGTACCTTAGATCAAAGTACTGTTGCACCTGTCAACAGCATTTTGGATGATTTGGACGATCCTAACATGCCTGGCTTAAAAGATACTGATGATGAATTTGAAGATGAAGGTATTTTCTCAGATTCCAATGAAGATGCTGATTTCAAAAATTTGGGTGATAATCTGAAAGTTCCACAGACTCCTATATTAAGAATTCATAAGAATCATCCTACTGGTCAAATCATTGGACCTTCTACTTCTGGAGTGCTTACAAGGACCAAAGCTAAAGGTTTTGTCTATAAACAGAACATGCTGAATCACAAGGATCATCAAACATGCTTATTCACTTGCTTTATCTCTCAAGAAGAACCCAAGAATATAGCTCAAGCATTAACTAAAGAGAGTTGGGTTGAAGCCATGCAAGAAGAACTTTTTCAATTCAAACTTCAAGAAGTTTGGGTACTATGTGATCTACCAGATGGAAAGAAAGTAATAGGTACAAGATGGGTTTTTAGAGTCAAGAGAGATGAAAGAGGGAATGTCATCAAGAACAAGACAAGGTTAGTTGCACAAGGATATAGGCAAGAAGAAGGAGTATATTATGATGAACTGTTTGCTCCTGTAGCAAGGATTGAAGCCATTTGAATATTCCTTGCTTTTGCATCATATATGGGATTTCAGGTTTATCAAATGGATGTCAAGAGTGCATTTCTCTATGGCAAGATTACAGAGGAGGTCTATGTCAAACAGCCTCCTGGTTTTGAAGATCCCACTCATCCAAACAAAGTCTACAAAGTTGTTAAGGCTCTTTATGGCCTACATCAAGCACCTAGAGCTTGGTATGAAAGGCTCTCTACTTTATTATTGTAACATGGTTATAGGAGAGGAGCAATAGACAAGACTTTGTTTATCAAGAGAGACAAGAAGGATATCATGCTGGTTCAAGTTTATGTAGATGATATCATCTTTAGAGCTACAAAACAGTCCATGGTGAAGGAGTTTAAGCAGCTGATGCAACATGAATTTCAAATGATTTCAATGGGTGAATTAACTTTCTTTTTGGGGCTTCAAGTTAAACAGTCAATGGAGGGAATTTTTATAAGTCAAGAGAAGTATGTCTCTGACATTCTTAAGAAGTTCAATTTTGATGCTATGAAGCCAGTCACTACACCTATCAAATCTATCAACTCATTGGGAAAGGATGAAGATGGTCAACCTGTTAAAGTCAAGTTTTACAGATCTATGATTGGTTGTCTTATGTACTTAACTGCATCTAGGCCTGATATCATGTTTGCTGTCTGTCTATGTGCAAGATATCAAGTCTCACCTAAGGTCTCTCATATGAATGCAGTAAAGAGAATTTCTAGTTATTTGAAACAACAACCTAAGTTGGGGTTGTGGTATTCAAAGGATTCACCTTTTCACTTGGAAGCTTTTTCGGATAGTGATTATGCAGGTGATAACTATGATAGAAGATCAACCACTAGAGGATGCCAGTATCTTGGAAGAAGATTAGTCTCATGGCAATGTAAGAAGCAACTATTGCAGCAACATCATCCACTAAAGTAGAATATGTGGCTGCTGCAAGCTGTTGTGGACAAGTCTTGTGGATGCAGAATCAACTTTTGGATTATGGGTTCAACTTCAAGAATACTCCTATCAACATTGATAATGAGAGTACCATTTTCATTGTGAAGAATCCAGTTTATCACTCCAAGACCAAGCACATTCAGATTAGGCATCACTTTATCAGAGATTGTTATGAACATAGGCTCATTAATGTTGTCAAGGTTCACACAGATGATAATGTAGCTGATCTACTCACAAAAGGCTTTGATGTTTCAAGATTTAATCACTTAGTGGTGAGTATTGGTATGATTAATTACTAAGCTATCTTTAAGGGGAGGACTGATTAGTAAGATAGACAGTCCTATGCATTGCTTGAGGGGAGGAAATCCAATGCCTATTTGGAGTTTTTGCTATTATAGAAAAGAGAATGGAAAAGTACTGCTTTTTGGTTATATGAAAGTACTGCTCTGAAAGTACTGTTTTGGAAAGTAGTACACACGTGGAAAGCATTGCTTGTCTTATCAACGTACTTTTCCAACGGTTAAAAGATGGGGTAAAATTCAAATAACGGTAACTTTGTTATTATGGGCTGTGATTTTTCAAATCCTACCTATAAATAACTACCCTCCGATTTTCCCTCTCATCTTTATATTTATCAATCTTTTCCATATTTCTCTCTTTCACATTAACTATTCATCAAATCACTTACTTTTGTCAACACCAACCAATGGCGAATCGCAATACAGTTTCTAAACACAACATGGTGGCTAATTTGGATAAAACTAAAGCTAATGTCGCATTCCATAACATTATTGATTTTCTCACTGGATCTCCAATCAGTTATGCACTTTTGGTGGAACCAGATGTTATTGAGCCATGGATTCAATAGTTTTGGGGGACTGCTAGAACTCACATAGAGAATGATGAGTCATATATACAGGCTAAAGTTGCTGGAAGGATTGTGAAAGTTAGTGAAGCTTCAATTCGAGAAGATCTATTGTTTGATGATGAAGAAGGAGCTATACGTTTTGACAAACAGCTTCTTTAGGATACTTTAAGACAAACAGCTTCTTTAGGAAACAACATTCAAGAAACCCTTGTTTAGTCCACGTTGGAAGTACTTGGTACATGTCTTGCTTCTTGTATTAGTTCTAAGAGTACTTCATGGGAGCAATTTGGTTCTAATATAGCATCTGCTTTAGTGGGTTTAGCTAAAAATCGTATCTTCAACTTTTCAAGACTCATTCTAGATGGTATGCTATCTCACATTTCTCATGGATCACCCTGGCTAATGTATCCAAAATTTATTCAAGTTTTCTTGAATAAACAACTTCATGATGCACCAAATCCTGAAAGCTTATTACCTGTTGTGGTACAACCTGCAAAAATATTCACCTTCATGGCTAGGAAGAGTGATAAGTTTATGGGAAGGAACACTCCTTTAACTACTTCAATGATGGAGATTGCTCAGGCGGTTAGAGATGAAGCTGCTACAAGTGAAGAACAAGAAGGTACTGCATCAACTCAAGGTACAGCTTCTCAACATACTGCTTCTTCACAAGGTACTGCTGCACAAGAAGATACTGTAGTTTCACCTACACCATCTCCACAACATTTTGAACACGCTGACTCAGACCCAGAAATCAATCCACCATCATCTGGAGGAGATGCAGGTGTTATACTTCCTGAGGGGTTGGTTCTAGATAATTATATTTTAAAAAAGGAGTTAGTGAGATTGAAGAAATCTTCTGAAGCTCAAGCTGCACAACTTATGAAGTTGAACACAAAATTTAAACGATCGAATAAATTTGTATGGCCTCTAGTTCAACATCACAGGTTGTGGGTAAAGTCTCAAAAGAAGCAAGGAAGGAAGTTTAAACAGTCTTCTACAGGCAAAAAGGTTCCACAGCAATCTTCTATTCAATTAGGGAGGAATCTGGAGGAAGATAATTTGAAAGAAGATGCTGAGTTTTATGAAGAAAAAGAAGATGAACCTCAAGGTACTGAAACACAAGTAAACATTGAAAGTACTGAGCCTGAAGGAACTGGAGTTCAAAGCACTGGTGTACAAAGTACTACTTATCAAGGTGCTGCTGATCAAGGTACTGCTATTCAAGGAATACATAAACAAGAGCTGATTACACCGAGGACACTTAATTTTGATGAAGAAGCTGGTCCTTCCACAATTCTACAAGAAGAAGAAGCTGATACACCCAAAGTAGTTCATACTGCAAGTGATGATGAGACAATTGCTGAGATATTACAGAGTATGACAAGACCAAGAGGTGTTACTATTCTAGGGGTTGCTGAATAACAACCTCAAGCTTCTCAACCAGTGTTAGATCCTAAGGACAAAGGCAAAGGCAAACTAGTGGAAACAAAGAAGAAGAAACTTACTTTAGCAGAGTTAAGAGCTATTGAAGTGGCTAAGAATGAAGTAGCTGATAGGGAACTATAATCTAAATTTGATGCTGAGATTGCTCAACAAGTGAAGGAACCTAAAGCTTCTATACCAGTAAAGTCGATTGTTATACCTAGAAGACCAATGAGTAAGGCTAAAGAAAGAAATGCTATGATGGCTTATTTTAAAGGTCAAGGATATACTGGATTACAAAAGCTGAATGATAAGGTTTTAAAAGGTACCTTTTTGAGGGGTCGTTTAAGCCCTTATTTGATCACTTTTGTATCCGTTATTACTTAATATCGTTCCTTTTCACTTTTTAGGTCTCTTGAAGGCAAATTGCCGTAATAGCACTTATTTGGATGAAAAGGCGCGGATATACGAAGAAAATAGCCAAAGTCAAGAATCGAGACACTCTAGCTGCTGAAAACACAAGGTGACGGCGTCACTGCTTAACTGCGACGCCGTCGGAGGATTTTGTGACGGGACAGAAGCCAAAACTCTTATTTTCAAGTGACGATGTCAAGTTATAAAAGAGTAGACCGTCGCAGCTCAGACGGCCTAGATTCAATCCAGACGGCGTCAGAAGCTGAAGAGGACGGCGTCACAAGGACAAGGTGACGCCGTCGCAAGTCTAACGTGGCCAAGACAAAACCCTAATGACGGCGATCCGACGGCGTCACAAAACATAAGGTGACGCCGTCGCATATGTAATCTTATATATAGAATCCGAATTTTTCAGTATTTGTGTGTAGTCTTTTGGAGTAAAAACCTAAACCGAACCAAGGCTGTCTTGTACAGTATTTTAGGGTTCCGAACCCTATCTTACATCAAGATAAGTGTTTTACTTCATTAATTCAATTATGTCTTTGATTATTTGTGTGTATGCATGCATGTTCTCCATGTCCGGCTAATTTATTTGTGTGTTTGCTTAGGGAATATGAAACTTAATTATTGAATATTGATTGGTTGTCTCTTATCTTAGTTGATTAATGATCTAGTAATGCGATAGGTCATTCGTTGTGTACTTAATGCTTCATTAATCTTTGTGAACCTTAGGTTATAGCACCTTGAGCGGTTGTAAGCTAAACTATCCAAAGAGGCCTTAGAGTTAGAGTTTATGATCCCTAGTGGTATTTTGTAGACGAGACCCTTTGGTAACTTCAAAGAGTTAGGGAGAAACGCATACCCTACAACTTTAGACACACAACGCAATTAAGAATAAGGACGTGACAATTCAACCACCAATAGGAGATAATTAAGGTGTAGTAAAACCTAAGTAAACACATCTTTAAACTATCATACGAGCACACAATAATTAGACATAGACTACATACACCTTAGATTAGATAATTAGATAAGTAGAGTAATCGGTAGCAATACCAACCCCCCAAATCCAAACCCCGAGATTCGTACCTTTCCATTTTCTAAAAAACATAAAAAGAAAAAAAATAATCTTCCTCAACCCCAACCTTAGCGTAGTAACTTCTCACTAGCATTCTTATTCCCCTAGAGAATGATATCAACACCCGTGGCTTACCCTAATACTACACTACAACGATTAGGTTCACTGCCTAGGGTGTTATAAAACTTGCTTGAAGAAAAGGAAGTTCCTTTGACCCCGAACGACGCGTGTAGCGTTATCACTGAACTACTTAGAGATGAAAGCTTTAGAGTATTCAATTTGCTTTAGAGTATTCAATATGCTTTAGAGTATTCAATTTGCTATTCAAAAGATGGAAACTATCTGATGTTCTATAGGGGAGGATGAAAGCTTTAGAGTATTCAATTTGCTATGGGATATACAGCACTTAATAGATAGAGCAGACCTGTTTCAATTGTATCAATTAGTGCTAGAATACTTTGAACATATTCCATCAACTGGAGTTGGCTTAGTATTGCTAGGAGATCTGACAACTATCTGGGAAACTGAGGAAACAAGCACTAAAGAAATCTGGCTAAATCATGAAAATTAGGAGATTACAAGCTGGAGATTTTTTTGAAGAATCAGGAGTACATGCTTTGGAGTTGGAAGATGGAAATATGATCCGTATGTTAGCTGAAAGAAGATATCCTTTGACTAGTGATCTTATGAGAAGGATGTTGGATCATGGAATGGAAGTTGAAGAAGAAAATGAAACAACCCTAATGGTTATTGAGTTATATATCAGATGGACAACTATGGCTGATGATGAAGCATAAGTACTGGTATGATGTTTAATGGTATAAATTTTTGTAAAATAAGTACTTTATTCAAAGTATTGCTGGACAAACAGTACTTTAACCAAAGTATTGCTTGTAGCACAAAACCAGTAAATGTTTTTAAAGGAAAACTTTTGTTAAGTGAAAAATATTTTGAAAAAAAAGTTAACTGCAATAAATGGTTTTTGAGATGGTTACAGCAATAGGTTATCAGTTCACCATGTTTAACAAAAGGACTGGCTAATCCATGAGCAAACGGCTCTGGTAAAGATATCTCAAATCCGTTATATTGTTGACAACTTGCTAATAATTGTATGGTAATCAACTCACCATATCAGCAAATGTAAAGAGTTGGCTAGTGTAACACCCCCAAATTTGGTTTAGCGGAAGCATACGTGTTATTCGGGAGCGTTACGGGATTGGTGGATCATAACACAAGTAATAAAGAACGGAATACATACTCCGTTTAACTTCATAAAATATTTTAAACCATTATCTTACAATATTGTTTTAGATAAATGGGCACATCCCATAATTTTTTTTAGTGGTCCCAATGTAAAAACATCATTTTTGTTTAAAAACACTTCTTTAATACTACTACGACCATTTGTCCGCTTCTTGCCTTGCATCCATGATCACAATTAAACACCTGAGAAAATATGCTAAAAAGGTCAGCTAAAAGCTGGTGAGTTCATAGGTTTAAGTTAAAATAGTAAGTTTGGACCATAAGCAAAGTCATATGATCATTACAACGAATATAATGATATATGTATGAATGTCTATTACGTTAGCTCTAAGTTCATGCAACCGATACTACGACAGGTTCTGTATGCTAAAAGATGTCATACATTATAGGGGCCCATAGCGAGTGTTTTGTCCCTCAACACTCGGTTCCGACATGGTATACGTTTCGCCTTGGCCTAAGCATGGCCAACCGAACGGAGGAGTCACCCTCAATAGATCTATTTATAACATTCGCTTTTCCCAATGGGGAATTGACGGTTCATGAAAAAGGGCATTCTCTAGGGACATAAGGGCTTAGGCTAAACCACGTAATAGTAATCATGTGATCGTTTTGGTCCATAAAATGTTTTGCATATTTCTCAACCCAAAATGTATAAAACAGTTTATCAAGTAAAAGTGGGGCTATGAAACTCACCTTAGCAAATGTGCAATCCAAGTATGGGATTAGTGATTGTTGTGGAGCGGCACCGACACGCGACCTAGATAAGGAGGGAAATTTTTTAGTTCATTGTTTTAAGTATTGCTTACTCAAAATAGTTTAATTGTGTTAAAACTAAACTTTAGTTTGTAAAAGTTGTAAAAATGATTTGTGTATACGAAATATATGTATACTTTTCATGTTGACATTTATATGGTTTTAATATCCAAAGTTTGATATGAAAATAGTTATAACATTTAACTAGTAAGTATATAAATGTGTATATACTTATTTAAGTTGACACAAAATGGTATTGTCAAAGTTTATAACTAATTGGGTTCATTTTCTAATTACCTTTAGAAAATGTTTATGTTAAATTGAAACTTTAAATTTTAATATATATAGTGAAATTACATTGTGGTCTTTAGTTATTCATCAAACTTGTCTTTAACATATAAGTTCTAAACGTGACGTTTACTCGACGTATATTTGTTTACATATCAATGCTCAATTTTGACGTAACTGTTATTAAATGAATCACCTTAGTTGTTCATGTTCAACCTTTGTATTTTATTTCGTTACATTACTACAAGTGTACACGAATGGCGTTAATACGATGCATGCGAAGTGAAAGAAAGAATTGATGGAGACGGGTTTAGTGTTTGTTGTCCGATAAGTTCTTCGAGTATTACCATGCTCGATATACTCACTGTTTTGGTAAAAAGAAAAGGTCTATGGGTTGTGGCCCAAAACAATATACATCATGGTGTTAAGGGTTGGGATGGGCCCAACGTTTTGGTTATAGCGAGGAAGAGAGAAAAGGGCTTAGGCCCAAGTTCACTTTTGTTACAAACTATCAAACCGACTTTTAGAATAAGTAACTTTTCCAGGTTTTATGTCAAGTTCACTTGTTATCTATAATATCTAACGTGAACATCCTAGTTCGAGTCGTTGGTTCCGAACAATGGTTAGCTATCAACAAAACTAGGAAGTGAGCAAGAGAGTAAATGAAACCTTGTACAAGTCGAGTACTACTTCAACTTGATCTCAATCTCGTCTACCCTTATGCATTTCGTCACAACCATGGACTACTCAACATGTTTGTAGTGACTAAGCCTATTCGACTTGAGCTCTCCTAGGCGTTCATATGAACTTAGACACAAGATTTACTTCTAAAAATTTAGTCACAAGCAAATGAGATCCTAGTATGCTTATCACGTTTAAACAAGGTAGAAATGGAAGTTCGATATACTTTACAAAGACATGAGGGTCGACTCAAAATGTGAGCATCGACATGGGTTACTAGTAGGCTTCACACCTAATTCATATGCTTCATCTTGTTCCTTTATCTCGTTAGAGAAAAAGAAAACAAACGGACTCTTGTGCAAAAAGACTTCACGAGTTTCATGTTACTAAGGTTGTTTACTAGTACTAAGGGTACACTTGTACAAACACAATCTTTCTAGTTCTTGGTTTAGTGGTTTCGACAAGACTCAAGATTCAACATAACAATATCAAAAGACTCCACTTCTACTTTTTCTTGTTTCAAGCTCTCGACAAAACCCAATACACAATCAAGAGACAATTTATTTTCGACATAGAAAATTTAAGAACTAAACACGGTGAAGGTTTTATAACATCATTTTAGTACAAGATATTAACTAAACCACATAACAACAACAAAGGAGTATTACAAGAAGGAAAACTCATAACCTCAACTCGAAGACACCGCGTGAGTACGAGAATGACTACTTGGTTTCGGACCAAATGAGACTTGAATTAGCTCCTCCACACCTCCAATTTCAAAACCCCCAAATCTATTTTTGAAAACCCTAACTTTTGTAAACCATAGTTTTTGGTAAAACATGATGAAAACTGAGTTTGGAGTCTTTGAAATCCGACTAGAGATATAGGAGTAGATTGAGGAGGAGTTTGGTTAACTTTCTTCTCTTTGGTCTTGGTTTGAAGCCAAATTCGGCTATCTTCCAAAAGTTAAGAACATCTTGGACCTTTGGCTTAAGCTAAATATGTAAAGATATGATTCCTTGGATGATTTTGTTTTGATTTTCTCTCTTGGATTCGTACGTGGGATCGCAAAGTATCAAAAAGGGGATTTGTGAAACAAGAACTTTCATAGATATGGTAAGAGAGATGAGGAAATGAAGGTTTAGACATGTTGGTTTATCTCTTTTGGGAGATTCGGCCTAGGTAAATGCGCAGGTCTAGAGGAAGAAGATGGAGATATGGTATCTTGATTTTCTCTGCTTTTGGGTGTGGGTTTTGTCGTGTGTGAGGGAAAAGAGACAAAGGAGATTTTATCAGTTCTTTTTATTTGTGTATATTTATTCATTCTTTTGTTGTAAGTATATGTAGGTAGGATAATTATTGTATAAAATGTATGTTTATACATTATACCTATGTATGTTTGTACTTGAGTCTTATAAAAGTTATTGTTTGAGTGATAGTGTGTTAAACATCTTTGTGTCCCGCGAAGTCATATTGTGACCAAAGTATCATTGTTTGATAACTTTTAGATGTAATATCTTACGGTTACGTATCGGGGATATTATTATTTTTGTAATCTTTTTCTTTACGGTTGTTTGTCATTTGTTTTATCAAACCCTTATCATAGTGTTGGTAGGCGTGCAGTGTCGGTCGCTGGGGAAAACGAGATAACCTCTCGTCTTACAATTTAAATCATAAGACAAAATGAAATATTCATAAAATGATATGAATGCAAAAGTGGTGAAATCTGTATTGTATGTGAGTTATCTACTCAAATGATCAGGCAAGGCTTATGCATGCTTCATGACTCATGCTTAGTAATAATAAATTACTAATTATCAGTTAAATTTTAGTGAAAATTTACCATGTGTCACATCCTCCCCGCCTTGGAAGAGAAAACCGTCCTCGGTTTTCAGTTAGGATTACTTGATGAAGTAGAGAAAAGGTGTGGGTATTTGCGCTTGAATTGGTCTTCACGCTCCCACGTGTATTCTGGACCTCTTTGAGAGTTCCAACGGATTTTGACGATAGGAATGCGGCTTTGCTTAAGCCGTTTGATCTCTCTATCCATAATTTCAATGGGCTCCTCGACAAAATTCAATCTGTCGTCAACTTGGATTTCTTCCAAAGGAATAGCAAGGGTTTCGTCGGAAAGACATTTCTTCAAGTTGCACACGTGAAACACGTTGTGCACAGAGCTGAGTTCTTGTGGTAATTCAAGTCGGTATGCTACCGGTCCGATTCTTGCGAGAATTTTGAATGGTCCAATGTAACGAGGGTTTAACTTTCCACGCTTTCCGAAACGGATTACGCCCTTCCATTGCGCAACTTTGAGCATAACTTTATCTCCCACTTGGAACTCAAGTGGTTTCCTCCTTTTATCCGCGTAGCTCTTTTGACGGTCACGAGCTGCTTGCAGTCGGCTTTTGATTTGTACAATCTTCTCGGTAGTTTCTTGGATTAACTCCGGACCAGTAAGTTGACTTTCTCCAACTTCGGCCCAACACACAGGTGATCTACACTTCCGACAATAGAGTGCTTCATATGGTGCGGCTTTGATACTTGTGTGATAGCTGTTATTGTAAGAAAATTCAGCTAATGGCAAGTGCTTATCCCAGCCATTTCCAAAGTCTATCACACATGCTCTTAGCATATCCTCCAGTGTTTGGATGGTTCTTTCACTCTGTCCATCAGTTTTAGGATGGTAAGCGGTGCTCATGTCGAGGTTAGATCCTAAAGCATCTTGAAGTGATTTCCAGAAGTTTGAGGTGAAACGGCTATCTTTGTCTGAAATGATGGAAATTGGTACACAAATGGCGTGCGATGATTTCCTTCAGGTATAGTTGTGCAAGTTTTTCCATTCCATCACTTTATTTCATCGGTAGAAAATGTGCTGACTTGGTGAGACGGTCAACTATTACCCAAATAGTGTCGTAGCCTTTAGAGGTTTTAGGTAACTTAGTGATAAAGTCCAGTGTTATACGTTCCCATTTCCACTCGGGGATTTCGGGTTGTACTAGTAGGCATGAGGGTCTCTAATGTTCAGCTTTAACCTTTGAACAGGTTAAACACCGGCTGACATATGTTGCAATGTCGGTTTTCATGTTTGGCCACCAGTACAATTTCTTCAGATCAAGGTACATTTTGTCGGATCCTGGGTGGATGGAGTATTTAGACTTGTGGGATTCGTGCATAATAATGTCACGAATTCCTCCGTAGAGTAGTATCCAACTTCGCTCTTTGAAACACAAAATTCCATCCGACCTTTTTACGAATCCATTTTTACTCTCTGGCATTCCGTAAAGGTTCTCATTCGGACGATTCTCTTCCTTGAGCGCTTCCAACTGAGCCTCAAGAATTTTGGATGGAAGAGGTGAACTAATTGTCATACCCAAGGATCTTACTCTAAGAGGTTTTGGTCGCTCTTTTCTACTCAGAGCATCAGCAACTACATTCGCTTTACCCGGATGGTAACGAATCTCGCAGTCGTAATCACTGAGTAATTCCAACCATCGGCGTTGTCTCACGTTCAGTTCTTTTTGATCCAAAATGTGTTGTAGACTTTTGTGATTGGTGTACACGACACACTTTGTGCCATACAAGTAGTGTCTCCAAATTCTGAGTGCGAATACAACTGATCCTAACTCCAAGTCGTGCGTTGTGTAGTTTTTCTCATGGGTTTTTAGCTGGCGAGAGGCATATGCTATCACCTTCTCTCTTTGCATTAACACCGCTCCTAGCCCCTTGTGTGAAGCGTCGCAATAAACAACAAAGTCTTCACTACCTTCAGGTAAGGCCAGAACAGGTGCACTACACAACTTTTCTTTAAGGAGTTGAAAAGCTTCTTCTTCTTTTTCTCCCCAATCAAACTTGGTGTTTTTCTGGGTTAACTTGGTTAAAGATTTGGCAATCTTTGAGAAACCTTCAATGAATCTTCTGTAGTATCCAGCGAGTCCTAAGAATTGGCGTATTTCAGTAGGAGTTGTGGGTGTCGCCCAATACTTTATTGACTCGATCTTAGCGGGATCTACATGAATACCCTGACTGTCGATTACATGACCTAGAAATTGCACAGTAGGTATCCAAAACTCACACTTTGAGAATTTTGCATACAGTTCTTCCTTCTTCAACAATTCCAAGATCAATCTAAGGTGCTCTTCGTGTTCTTTCACACTCTTGGAATAAATTAGGATATCGTCAATGAATACGATCACAAATTTATCCAAGTAGGGTTTACATACTCGGTTCATGAGGTCCATGAACACAGTTGGTGCATTGGTTAACCCAAAAGGCATGACTTGGAACTCGTAATGTCCATAACGAGTTCTGAAGGCGGTTTTGGGGATGTCTTCTTCCCGAACTCTTAGTTGATGGTATCCGGACCTTAATTCGATTTTTGAATAAACGCTTGAACCTTGAAGTTGATCGAATAAGTCATCGATCCTCGGGGGTGGGTAACGGTTCTTAATGGTTAGTTTATTCAATTCACGATAGTCAATGCACATTCTAAAAGTTCCGTCCTTCTTTTTGACGAATAAGACTGGTGCTCCCCATGGTGATGAGCTCGGTCTAATGAACCTTTTTTCCGCAAGTTCTGACAATTGGTTTGATAACTCCTGGAGTTCCGTTGGAGCTAATCGATAAGGTTCTCTTGCCACTGGCGCGGCACCAGGCACTAAATCGATCTGAAATTCAACCTGTCGGGTCGGCGGGAGTCCTGGCAAGTCTTCGGGAAAGACTTCAGGAAATTCCCTTACTATTGGCACGTCTTCCAGACGTTTTTCTTCCTTTTCTTTTTCGTCCTTTCCAGTGACTTGTGCTAGGAAGATGTGACATCCTTCCTCGATACACCTTAACACCTTGGTACAGGAAATGACATGCAGTCTTGAAGCATTTCTTCTGTCACTTCTGTCCCCTTCTATTGTTAGGACTTCTTCTCCATAAGGTAATTGGACTAGTTTCTCGTGTCAAATGATGGCATCATGATATTTTGCTAACCAATCCATTCCGACGATGACATCGAAACTACCCAATGCTACTGGTATTAAGTCGATATTAAATGGGTGGTTTAACAGGTTAAGGGTGCAACCTCTTATGATGGTATCTACCCTTTCTACGTTACCGTTAGCTAGTTCCACGTTGTATGCATTTCCTAATGCAGTTGGGGCAATATCGAGTAGTTGACTAAATGCATTAGAAACAATACTCCTATCGGCTCCCGTATCAAACAGTATGGATGCATAACGGTTATTTACAAGGAACGTACCCGTCACAACATTCGGGTCTTCCTGAGCTTCCACTTTGGTCACTGCATAGACTCTCCTACGAGCTCCTTCTCCATTTCCCTGATTGCTCATCTGTCCAACATTTCCCTGAATCCTGCCATTCCCATGGCTTCCTGGATTTCCTCGGTTTCCTTGGTTTCCTCCATGGCCTTGGTTACTGGTCTTTCGGCATTCATTCTTATAATGCCCTTTCTCACCACAACCAAAGCATGTTATAGCGGCTTTTGGGTCCTGAGCTGGGGCTGTTTGAACCGTCGCCAATGACTTGGACCTGTAGTTCCTGGTTAAGTGTCTGATTTTCTGACAGTTTCGGCACTTGACTGTACACTGCCCCTTGTGATGCAGTGTGCATCGATTACACAATGGTGCAGTCCCTGAGTACGGTTTCCTTTCCCCAACACCCGCTGCATAAGCTCTAGCAACATTTTGCCTCTTGCTTTGATTGTTACTGTTGTTTCTACTGTTGTTGCCACGGTATTCATTGTTGTTGTAGCCTTGAGAATGGTCGTCCCATTTCCTCTTATTGTCAGCCACTTTGTCCATGGAATCCTTAATCACTTGGTCCATGAGTTTGTTGGCTACTTCGATAGTTTCATGAAGATCAGCAGCCTTAGAAGTGGTGACATTGCCCTTGATAGGTTGGGGCAGTCCTCCGATGTATCTCTCTAACAATCGAGTCTCAGTGGGAACCATTTCAGGACACAATAAGGCTAGTTCTTGAAATCGCTGGTTATAAACAGCCATATTGGTGCCTTGAACTTTGAGGTTCCAAAACTCATGCTCGAGTTTCTTAATCTCATTACGAGGACAGTACTTTCGAAGTACCATTTCCTTGAAGTTCTCCCATGGCATGGCATAGGCAACATCGAAACTAGCAGATTTCAGAAAATTGTTCCACCAGGTCAAGGCGACATCAGTGAAAGTGAATGATGCGTACTTAACCTTAGATTCTTCTTCACAATTGCATATTCGAAACACAGTCTCGAGCTTTTCGATCCATCTAGTCAGACCGACAGCTCCTTCGGTTCCACTAACGCCTCTAGTCATGGTTTTACGAAAGTCTTGATAAGTACAAGTGCGGCTGTGAGTGGGTGGTCTCGAAGTTCCAGCAGTAGTAGACGAATGGTTTGCTGCAGCTAAAGCGGCGTTCACTCATTCATTGACTAGTTGGTCAATCATGGCTTGATTCATGATAGGTTGGATTGGAGTAGCCCTAGTAGGAGTAGTGGCTTCAGCAGTCTGATCGTGTGTGACTCTGTTTGGAATAGCATCGTTTGCAGCTTGGTTGCGAGTGACTCTCGCTGGAATTGGAGCATTGGAAGCTCCACCAGGGTTGGTACGTTTTGATCTTCGTTTTGGCGGCATTTCTGCAGTAGGAAAGGTGATAAGATATATAACCTTTTTAGTCAAGGTAAGTGCCAAGTAATAGTGTAAATATCGTAGATAGATCATATGAGCAATCCATAAAAGAAGAGACAATTGGATAGGAAAATAAGTTTGACATAGATAGAACTTTGGTTACAAGGTTCTTACGGTACATGATGAGATACTAGATGAAAGACAACCGAATACATGGCTGAAATACAACTGGAGTACAAGAGTGATAACTAACACTAACTGTTATAGTTCAGTTTAGTGTGATACATCACGAAATCATATCTAGAGATGTCCACGCTCGGTACGTAGTCGCTCAATGGTAGCAATCAACTCTCGCTGCGTATCCTCCAAACTCGCGATACGTCTCATCTGAGCTGCTAACATAGACTCTAATCCAGTAGTCCTATGCCACTCCTCTCTGGTAGTATCTCTAGCCATCCACTAGACGCGCTCTAGCTCCTCTAGTCGTCCGTGCATCTGGGCTTGACCTCTGCCCAAAGCTCGTGTCCTGCTGTCCAACTCTCTAACATCCTCAACCTGTGCCTCAACCCTAAAACCTAGTCGAATCCTCTCGTGTCTCTCGAGCTCCATGCTCTTGAACAACACATCAGTAACTCGATCTAAACCCTCAACACGCTGCTCGCAAGCCTGCAAGCGTGTTGGATCGACTCTCTCTAACTGGTCAGCATGTGTGACACACGGTAAATTTTCACCAAAATTTAACTGAGAATTAGTAATTTACTATTACTAAGCATAAGTCATTAAGCATGCATAAGCTTTACCTGACCATTTGAGTAGTTAACTCGCATACTGTAGACCATTGCATCACTTTTGCATTCATATCATTTTATGAATATTCCATTTTGTCTTATGGTTTTGAATATGAAAGACGAGAGGTTATCTCGTTTACCACAGTGACCGACACGGCACGCGTACCGACGCCATGATAAGGACTCGATAAAACGAATGACAAATGTCCATGACATGAGATATTACAAAGCTAAAAATATTTCAGACTCATAACAATAAAATTACTACGTTGTAAAGGTTGTCAAACAGTGATACTTTAGTCACAATTTAATATCGCAAGACACAAAATATTTAACACACTACCACCCAAACAATAACTTTTATAAGATTCAAATACAATTAAATACCTAAGTGAAGGTATACATTTACATCTCTACAAATTATACAACAAGTAAAAAAATACATATACATTTGTTAAAATAAAAGTCTTTTATATAACTCAAGGTAGACACTCTTTTGTCCTTCTATCCCCATCCACGACAAAAATGAGAACAAAAGCAGGGAAATAGATTTCACAATCTCATCTTCAACCTTCCACCTACCCTAGACCTGCTCCTCCATCTTCACACGCCTCCTAGGCGAATCTCTCCAAAAGAAGGCAACCCGACATATTCTTCCATCCTACCTATCTTCTTTCATACCATATTCATGTAAATCTTACCTCCCAAATCTCCCTTGATGCGCCGCTACTTTCGAAGGAATTCAAGGAAGATCAAAGTAAATCACAAGAGTGAAGCAAAATCCATTCACCAATCTAGCTCTTATGTTCAAGATTCGTTGGGTTTTGGAGGTTAGCTATTTTCGGCTTCAAAACAAATTGCAAGATGAGAGAGTTAGCCAAAAACTACTCTTGTGTTCTCCTTTTTATTCCTAGCCGAGACCACCCATGAGAGTCACACTTTAAATCCCACCACAAAAGAGTAAGAAAGCTCTAAGGTGTGAAGAAACCTTGCTTGTGCTACTTCGGATCATTTGGGTTTGTAGGTGGTGTTAGACTCTTGGGTGGCCTTCGACATCATCATCGTCTCCCTCCTTGTAAGATAAATCACTCAACCTTGTAATTGTTAAAGTTTATAAAATTTTGTTGTTGAAATAATGTAAAGATGATGATATTTTGTTTGGGTATTCGATTTTGTGAATCAAATGTTTGATGTACATAATCTTTGGTTACAATAAATGGGTTATATCACTTAAACCTTGAAGTTGGTCAATGATCTTTGATGAGTAGTTCCTGTCGAAAGTACAAAACAAAGAAACTGGGAAAGGATGAGTTTTGATAAAACTACTAGTGGTTAAATAATTTGGTCTAGGAACTTGAAGTTATGTTGAGCTTTGTTTTGATTCTTTCTTGTTAAAATGATTGTTGTCAAGAATTTAGATGTCAATTCGTGTTATGTTCGAGTTACTGTTGAGACATATAACCAAGAAAAGAATGTGAGCAGTTAGTTTTTACATAATATAACATTTGTGAAACAAACTATGTTAACTTAGGCTTAAGTGGTCATTTGCGAAAATGGGTCCGTTTAGTTTTCTGTCGAGTCAGGAACAGGAACAAGATAGATGAGTCAAGTTTTTACAAGTCTACTAGTAACCCATGTCGAGACTCACATTTTCCGTCGACATTCATGTCATTTAAAAATATGTCAAACCTTAATTTTTAACCTTGCTTGAACATGAGAAACGTGCTACTCTTTCATGGTCATGTGACTCAAATCTTAGAGGTGAACCATGTGTCTAAGCCTCTATGTTCGCCTAGGGAGAAACCCAAGTCAAGAGTGCTCATATGTTAAAATGTATTTCGAGAAATCTCCACTTGTCTAGTCCGTAAGAGTAAAATGGTTGACGATTAGAACCAAGTCGAGTAGTACTCTACTAACAAGAGGTACTTTCACCCCTTTTTGCTCTCATGTATTGGTTAACGATGTTCACCAAATCTCGTTCGAGTCAAGTCTCATACTTAGTCATCTTCCCTTGTTTAGCTCATCCTTAATAAGTACTTAGTAGTCATCGAAATAGATATGCTTGAGACTATGTAAACGAGTCGACAACTACATCTTGGTAGTACCATGGTGATGAATCGTATTCACTAGTCGAGAGATTCGACATCATAAGTTAGAGCATGAACAAACTAAGTACACCTCGAGTCATGTAGCTTATGCTAAACTTCTATAATTAAATTGGAAATCCTTTAGGCGACAACTCTAGCGTTATATTTTTGAATTGAACTATACCCATTTAGAACTTGCTTAAGGTCCGTTTGATCAACCACTATGACGCCCGGTTACTTCTCATTTCGTCAAATTCCAAGTGTTAGTATCAAAAGTGAAATGAAACATGTTAGTGTAACAAAGCAGAAAACTGTACAAAATCTTTTTAAGCCACTCTTGGGCCGCAGCCCAACTCAACTCCACATGCCCATTTCTTAAACTAACATTGGACCAACATTTAATACTTACATGCACACCATTTCGGGCCTAAGCCCAACTCGTGTACACGCCACAAATGGCACCGGGCCACAGCCCATAAGTTTCCTAGCATCCGTTTAAATAATATAAACTAGCTCCCGAGATAAAGATGGAATCGTAAAATAATTGTTTAACAAGGTATGAGCATTATGTTACGCGTACATAAAAGGTACTACATAAGTTACATATAATACACGAGTCGACATATAAACAAGAACAATGTTTAAACACTTATATACGAGGCAACAAGGGTTTTAAAAACATGATACACTTGATAATGTCTATACAATGAATTACGACAATATGTAGACATATATATATATATACATGTCAAGTAAAAATCCCTAGTTGAGAACTATATGAACAAATTTTGATAAATGAACGAGGATTTCTAAATCATTTTGTAACTAACGAACTTGAGAATGTCCAACCATAACTTAAATATTCTCTAGAGGCAACCAGAAAATAAACCAACTAATGTTAGTTCGACAAAACCATTTTGCGTCAACTCAACTAAGTATATACTCATTTATATACTTACTAGCGGAATGATATAATATCAAACTTCGGAGATTAAAACCATATTAATGACGACAAAGAAAAGTATATATAAACCTTCATATACTTACTAGAAAAACCTTTCAATTATTTTTACAAACCAAAGTATAGTTTTCAATACAACTATAAAAACAATTAAACTATTTTTAAGTAAGCAATACTTAAAAATGATGAACTAAAACATTGCCCTCCTTATCTAGGTCGCGTGTCGGTGCCGCTTCACAACAATCACAAATCCCACTTTTGGATTTCACAATTGCTAAGGTGAGTTTCATAGCCCCACTTTTACTTGATAAATTGTTTTATACATTTTGGGGTGAGAAATATGCAAAACATTTTATGGACCAAAACTATTACATGATTACTATTACGTGGTGTAGCCTAAGCCCTTATGTCCCTTGAGAATGCCCTTTTTCATGAACCGTCAATTCCCCATTGGGAAACGCAAATGTTATAAATAGATCTATTGAGGGTGACTCCTCCGTTCGGTTGGCCATGCTTAGGCCAAAGCGAAACGTATACCATGTCGGAACCAAGTGTTGAGGGACAAAACACTTGCTATGGGCCCCTATATTGTATGACATCTTTTAGCATACAGAAACTGTCGTAGTATCGGTTGCATGAACTTAGAGCTAACGTAATAGACTTTCATCCATATATCATTATATTCTTGATAATGATTATATGCCTCTGCTTATGGTCCAAACCTACTATTTTAATCTAAACCTATGAACTCACCAGCTTATAGCTGACCTTTTTAGCATATTTTTCTCAGGTGCTTAATTGTGATCATGGATGCAAGGCAAGAGGTGGTAAATGGTCGTAGAAATTTCTAAAGAAGTGTTTTATACAAAAACGATGTTTTTATATTGGGACCACAAAATTTTGGGATATGCCCATTCATCTAAACAATGTTGTAAGATATTGTTTCAAAATATTTTATGAAAATATACGGAGTATGTATTCCGTTTTGTATCACTTGTGTTATGATTTACCAATTTCGTAACGCTCCCAAATAACACGTATGCTTCCGCTAAACCAAAATTGGGGGTGTTACAGATTGGCATCAGAGCCTAAGTTATAGAGAACTAGGTACATATAAACCATAAACTATAACTACTTTTTACAAAAAAACATCACCCTACGACCGCCAGTTACCGCTTGCCTTACTTGCCATATTACGTAGAGTCAATTTAGACATGACTACATGACATAATGCCTATTACATGATTGCATGACATATTGCCTATTTATAAATTCACTACTCCATATCTATCATAAGTATATTTTTACATATACTTACACATATGCACCGTCTTGTCACAGACCATGCCTTCCCCTCACCCTGAAGCTGGATGCGATGACATAACAGAAGGTCTGTCACCTGCTGAACGCATCCCAGCCCCTTCTCAACTCACTCCTGACACTGGAAACCCGTACAGGGTAGTGTATCAAGTTCACTAGGAGGGTACTACCCACACTCCACCTGCTCACTTTCAAATCATCACTACCGTCAGTACTATACCTACCAGTTCCACTACTCCTACACTCTCACCAAGACACCAAAGAGATCCACTCCCCAGTTGGGAGATACCTGCTAGCAAGAGAATCTGTCTCTCTGCATCATCACCATCATCTTCTAATGCATCACCTCCTAGTTCGTTCGAAGTTGGGGAAATTTCAGGAGCAACCACTGCTAGACCACCAACCCTCGACACAGTTATGGCGCGCCTAACACGCCATGAAGAACAAATAGAAGAAATGTCGGATCATCTGGGAATACTACCAGAAGAAAGGATTGGAAGAATCGAAGAAGTGGTAGGAGAACTACAAGCACTTGGCGAAACACTCAAGGAATGCTACAACGATGTTGGGACAGCAATAGAAGGAACCCGTGAGAAGTTAAACGAAGTGATTGCACGTCTCGAAGACCACATTGAAAGGTGTGCTCTGCAAACTCCAGGAGACACCCAGGGACGTCTCACAGAGATTGAAAGTAGGCTAACGCGGTTGGAGACCGTTACTACAATAGCATTAACTGAGACAGGATACCTGGAGGGTGCCGTAGAATTTCAAAGACGTACTATGGAGAGTAGGGCAAATGAGGTCAACAACAAATTTGCTAGAATGGAGACCCAACTCAGGGAGTTAGAAGAATGGAAGGCAACTCAACAAAGTCAACTCGGGACAACATCGGGAAATGCTTAAATTCCACTTTGCGATTGTGTTAGACGTTATGATGAGTGGTTTCAATAAAAACGCTTGTAGTAGTTTTGTTGTATGACAAACTAGAGCGAGTCAATAAACGCATGCTATGTATCGGCCCTATGAGCCATGAATCTTCTTAGAATGAAATCAAGTTTATTATGACGAACAACTATGCATAATAAACAACGACATGTGTACTATAACCTCTTGTTAAACTCGCTTCAACCAGTCTCCGCTTTCTTAACGTTATTTTAATAGACTAAGATTATGCTATATTCAGTCAATACAACCTGGGAAATACTTGATTAAGAAGTAATATACGTTGTAACTTTACCTTCACCATGGTCCTCACACTCATAGAGAACTCATTGTTGTCATTTCTTGTGGTTGAAGGAAAATGTTTCCGGTAAAGCAGAACATGAGCGCAACCACCACTGAGAAATCTGTTAGCGAACGAGTTGCTGCAAGAATTTCCAACTACCAAATCAATCACAACATCAACAACCTCACCCAGGAATATAGGGAAGAAGAGATTGGTAAGATGCTCACATCACGAAATTTATCCTACCAAGAATTCAGAAACTGTAAACCACCAGCATTTGAAGGGACTGAAGGAGCTAGAAGTTTGGCAAAATGGCTAGAAAGGATAGAGACAATTTTCCGCGAACAGAGTTGCGCGGACAATTGTAAGGTCAAGTATGCTACTTGCACCTTTCGACACCAAGCCCTCACATGGTGGGACATTTATGTCCGATTAGTAGGAATAGACGCTGCTTACTCACTTCAGTGGGACACCCTGAAGAAAATGATGGTTGCAGAATACTGTTCAAGAAATGAACTACGGATGATGGAAAGAGAACTCTGTGGGCTAACTATGATAGGGAATGACCTCGAGGGGTACACAAATCGCTTTCGCGAATTAGCTCAAGTATGTCCTAATATAATAGGACCTGAGGAAAAGAGACTCGAGGCATACTCTTGGGGATGTCCTCCCGAAACTCGAAAGAACGTTGTTGCATTCGCGCCCACCGTCACTCAAGAAGCTACTGGTGCGACCCTTGGATTGACAAGGTCACTGCCTCAAGGCAAGACAATGGGGTACTGTGGTAGCAAGAGGAACTGGAATCATGATGGTGAGGAAGATCAAATGCAACAATCAAGCAAACGTCAAGGGACAGCTGAGTTTAAGGCTACTAAAAACAAGCGGGAAGTAAGGTATGACGGGACAAAACCCAAGTGTAATATATGCCCATATTACCACTATGGAAAATGCCCTATACCTTGTGGGATTTGTAAAAGAGTTGGACATGAGATAGAAGATTGTAAGCAACTCTATAGGGAAACAATGACATGTCATGGATGTGGAAGGAAAGACCACATCAAAAGCATGTGCCCGGATAGGAAGGGTCAGCATGCAAGCAGCAACTGCCAAAACACTTTCCTGAAGAAAGTGTGAAGAATGGTTCAGACTCCCAACGGACACCATGGAAGAAACTAATTTAGCTAGAGATGCTGGTTGTAATAAAGCTTAGTTTAACTTCCAAGTTACAGTCTACTTTAAAGTACTTCTCTAGGAAATCTTAATGTACTGAAACCTTCCCCCTAGTAATGTATCTATTGTTGTTATCGTATTATCTCGATATATGTCCTCTCCATGACCGTTTTCACCACATCATTAAGGACTTCAACTATCTTGTCACGATGAAAGGAATTCTCTGAAGACAAGAGGAAGTCATCCGGGGTATTCGACTAGTCTCTCTAACAGATTAGTATCACCCAACGGGTTGTTTTAGAATGATCCACGTTCCAGAAAAATTACGAGGGTATTATTATCAATACCGATAAGACCAACTCAAAATATTACCTCGCCAAAAATCACGAATCCAACATTCCATTTCTAACCAAGTTGTCATTATTTCACACATCTTGGTCAAACGAACTATAGGCCACACTGACAACATTGGTCGGTCTAGCAAATCTTATAAACTATCTTACCAAAACTTCGCACATGAACTTTTACAACATTTCCGCTGACCAAAGAATAAGTACACCAAGATTTGAACTATGCCGAACAACACGTCACCGGTCCCCAATTATACATAGCCTGATCACCTATGTATAATTCGGGATGGGTAACGTGCACAAGACATGGCTAAATTCTTGAAATCCTTACCCGGGCATGTTAAAGGAAGTGTTTAACTCTCTATCACGAAATAGAAAGATTCGTTTATATATCTCACGTCGACACCCTACCTTGAAATGCCATACATCTCACATTACACGGGAATAGAATAGGCCGTGCCACCTGAGAGAAGAAAATCTTCTATTAAGGAAACAAATATGAAACGTTTGAACTTCTAACAATGAATTAGCATCCCATAGAACACTGGACGCTAAGAATGACGCCTCGGATATACCAATTCATAATTAGAAATTTGCCACCTACGCTGAACCAAGAAAGAAATAGATCATCATACACACTAGACCAACCCAACAAACACCTACTCACACCACGCAAGGAAATCGTGTGGTGCACCTGTATTAGACATACCTGAGTATGAAAGAGACTCTACCATTTATAGGAGACGCTTTACACCAGAGCTGAAAGCTATCCTGATTCAAAGAGGGAAATAATGGTACAGAATACTCAACACCCCAAAGATCCATGAGGAGCACAACGCAGTGTACAAATTAGAATCGGAACCTAACATGACCACACTAGAAAAACCTAGAAATGTTATCCTTACTGCACCACTGGGATACAGTGTACACCGACCGCAATGTCTTACGAAGAGTACGGAAACAAAAAGGGAAGATTGACCATGTGACGACACCAACAATTGTAGTAGCAACGTGAGTTCAATTACAACGTTCGTACTCACGCAAGACAAGACCATCATAACCACATATACTTCGAGCAACGTCTAGCAAACTAAGCCTTTTAAGAGCCAGATCATTGGAAAAATAAAAGATCTAGTTCGCCCCTCTCATTTAAAGTCTTGAAGATCAAGTAGTACCTCACAAAGAAAGAATCGACTAAATAAAACTCTTACAGCATACCTGAAAGTGAAATGGAGTCGAAAAAGGGGCAAGAGGAATCTTATTTCCAAGAACCAACGTTGAGAACCACACCATGGAGGGATTTGTAATCCTATCGTGTGTAAACCCCGTTGAGACCTGGGGTAATACGCACCTAGTGACCGACAAAACGCACCCTGATCCAGAAAGCTATTCTGGGTACCAAACATGAGGGCCGGTATTTGACCTATGTCAAACGATACTTAGCATGTTTGAAAAGAAAAATTTTAACCATCAGAAAACACCAAACTTATTTGTACAAACCGAAATTTCTAGACAGAAATGGGAATGCATAACAATGGACGCTGGCACCAAGCCATCTGAGACCTTTATCAAATATAACACTACCTGGGTAATAATTGACCATCTCATCAAACCCACCTATCTCTACAAACAAAGAGAACGACAACATGGGCAGACTTGCAAGGATTGCTCAAAGCAAAGCCCTACAAGTCATAACATTTCAATTCTCTTCATCCCAAATAGCAACAACCAGTCACATCAAACTTTCGAAGACCACTCCGAAAGTTTTGAGGAGTTATCCCGAAATAAGTATCATCTACCGTCTTTTGACCACTAACCTGGATGAAAGTGTCATTCAATCTATAGAAACTATACTTCAAACATGAGGAACTTGTCTGAGGAATGAATGGAGCAGGCAATTTGCCTTAACCAAATCCCTTTGCAACAAAAGACCCCCTCATAAGACACAATAAGGACAAGAGCGCAAATCAATAGTGTTCAGGACAGGGACTAGCAAAGAACCAGTCCAAAGACTCCAAGCTTCTATCGAGAAACATTGATAATGGTATACGTATCATAGGATGAGTGCTAGCGACTCTGATCGTCAGAGTCAATAAAAATAGGACTAAATGACACATGAGGTTTGAGTCGACGAAAAGGATTGAGGTGTCGACTCAGAAGGGCGTAAACCATTTTAACCCAACGCGAAAGGGCTATATCTTGTATCGTAAGACTTATCGTATCCTCTTCAAGACCAAGCTGTTAGTTACCAACTCAGATTACCGTTAGGACTATACGTTAGGTTCACACATTCTAGTACGCACCACTTCAAGAAAGCCAACTCACTGGCCCAGAACTAATTCAAGAAACTACTGAGAAAATCGTGCTAACCTAGAACCGTCTGCAAACAACATGTAATTGTTAAAAGAGATACACGGACAGAAGACGAAAGCCACTTGAGTTCCAAGTGGGAGAATAGAGTCATGATAAGATTTTTGCCACGGAAAGGCAAAGTCCGTTTTGGAAAAAGGTGGAATGAGAATCTTCGTTACATTGAACCTTTCAAAATTTTCGCAAGAATAGGACCGGTAACCTACCAACCCGAAATTTCCACAAAAACTCAACTCTTTGCATAACGTGTTTCACATGTGAAACTCGAAGAATTACTCTCATAACGAAACTCTCGCTATTCCAACAGAAGAAATTCAAAATCGGCAAAGAATCTAAATTTTGTCAAGAGACCCAATTGAAATATTGGATCAAGAAATCAAACGGCTTAAACAAAGCCGCGCACCTATCGCTAAAATATGTTGAAACTCTCAAAGAGGTCCAGAAATACACGTGAGAACGCGAAGACCAATTCAAGCACAAATACCCACACATTTTCTCTACTTCATCAAGTAATTTTAACTGAAAACCGAGGACGGTTTTCCCTTCTAAGGCGGGGAGGATGTGACACACGGTAAATTTTCACCAAAATTTAACTGAGAATTAGTAATTTACTATTACTAAGCATAAGTCATTAAGCATGCATAAGCTTTACCTGACCATTTGAGTAGTTAACTCGCATACTGTAGACCATTGCATCACTTTTGCATTCATATCATTTTATGAATATTCCATTTTGTCTTATGGTTTTGAATATGAAAGACGAGAGGTTATCTCGTTTACCACAGTGACCGACACGGCACGCGTACCGACGCCATGATAAGGACTCGATAAAACGAATGACAAATGTCCATGACATGAGATATTACAAAGCTAAAAATATTTCAGACTCATAACAATAAAATTACTACGTTGTAAAGGTTGTCAAACAGTGATACTTTAGTCACAATTTAATATCGCAAGACAAAAAATATTTAACACACTACCACCCAAACAATAACTTTTATAAGATTCAAATACAATTAAATACCTAAGTGAAGGTATACATTTACATCTCTACAAATTATACAACAAGTAAAAAAATACATATACATTTGTTAAAATAAAAGTCTTTTATATAACTCAAGGTAGACACTCTTTTGTCCTTCTTTCCCCATCCACGACAAAAATGAGAACAAAAGCAGGGAAATAGATTTCACAATCTCATCTTCAACCTTCCACCTACCCTAGACCTGTTCCTCCATCTTCACACGCCTCCTAGGAGAATCTCTCCAAAAGAAGGCAACCCGACATATTCTTCCATCCTACCTATCTTCTTTCATACCATATTCATGTAAATCTTACCTCCCAAATCTCCCTTGATGCGCCGCTACTTTCGAAGGAATTCAAGGAAGATCAAAGTAAATCACAAGAGTGAAGCAAAATCCATTCACCAATCTAGCTCTTATGTTCAAGATTCGTTGGGTTTTGGAGGTTAGCTATTTTCGGCTTCAAAACAAATTGCAAGATGAGAGAGTTAGCGAAAAACTACTCTTGTGTTCTCCTTTTTATTCCTAGCCGAGACCACCCATGAGAGTCACACTTTAAATCCCACCACAAAAGAGTAAGAAAGCTCTAAGGTGTGAAGAAACCTTGCTTGTGCTACTTCGGATCATTTGGGTTTGTAGGTGGTGTTAGACTCTTGGGTGGCCTTCGACATCATCATCCTCTCCCTCCTTGTAAGATAAATCACTCAACCTTGTAATTGTTAAAGTTTATAAAATTTTGTTGTTGAAATAATGTAAAGATGATGATATTTTGTTTGGGTATTCGATTTTGTGAATCAAATGTTTGATGTACATAATCTTTGGTTACAATAAATGGGTTATATCACTTAAACCTTGAAGTTGGTCAATGATCTTTGATGAGTAGTTCCTGTCGAAAGTACAAAACAAAGAAACTGGGAAAGGATGAGTTTTGATAAAACTACTAGTGGTTAAATAATTTGGTCTAGGAACTTGAAGTTATGTTGAGCTTTGTTTTGATTCTTTCTTGTTAAAATGATTGTTGTCAAGAATTTAGATGTCAATTCGTGTTATGTTCGAGTTACTGTTGAGACATATAACCAAGAAAAGAATGTGAGCAGTTAGTTTTTACATAATATAACATTTGTGAAACAAACTATGTTAACTTAGGCTTAAGTGGTCATTTGCGAAAATGGGTCCGTTTAGTTTTCTGTCGAGTCAGGAACAGGAACAAGATAGATGAGTCAAGTTTTTACAAGTCTACTAGTAACCCATGTCGAGACTCACATTTTCCGTCGACATTCATGTCATTTAAAAATATGTCAAACCTTAATTTTTAACCTTGCTTGAACATGAGAAACGTGCTACTCTTTCATGGTCATGTGACTCAAATCTTAGAGGTGAACCATGTGTCTAAGCCTCTATGTTCGCCTAGGGAGAAACCCAAGTCAAGAGTGCTCATATGTTAAAATGTATTTCGAGAAATCTCCACTTGTCTAGTCCGTAAGAGTAAAATGGTTGACGATTAGAACCAAGTCGAGTAGTACTCTACTAACAAGAGGTACTTTCACCCCTTTTTGCTCTCATGTCTTGGTTAACGATGTTCACCAAATCTCGTTCGAGTCAAGTCTCATACTTAGTCATCTTCCCTTGTTTAGCTCATCCTTAATAAGTACTTAGTAGTCATCGAAATAGATATGCTTGAGACTATTTAAACGAGTCGACAACTACATCTTGGTAGTACCATGGTGATGAATCGTATTCACTAGTCGAGAGATTCGACATCATAAGTTAGAGCATGAACAAACTAAGTACACCTCGAGTCATGTAGCTTATGCTAAACTTCTATAATTAAATTGGAAATCCTTTAGGCGACAACTCTAGCATTATATTTTTGAATTGAACTATACCCATTTAGAACTTGCTTAAGGTCCGTTTGATCAACCACTATGACGCCCGGTTACTTCTCATTTCGTCAAATTCCAAGTGTTAGTATCAAAAGTGAAATGAAACATGTTAGTGTAACAAAGCAGAAAACTGTACAAAATCTTTTTAAGCCACTCTTGGGCCGCAGCCCAACTCAACTCCACATGCCCATTTCTTAAACTAACATTGGACCAACATTTAATACTTACATGCACACCATTTCGGGCCTAAGCCCAACTCGTGTACACGCCACAAATGGCACCGGGCCACAGCCCACAAGTTTCCTAGCATCCGTTTAAATAATATAAACTAGCTCCCGAGATAAAGATGGAATCATAAAATAATTGTTTAACAAGGTATGAGCATTATGTTACGCGTACATAAAAGGTACTACATAAGTTACATATAATACACGAGTCGACATATAAACAAGAACAATGTTTAAACACTTATATACGAGGCAACAAGGGTTTTAAAAACATGATACACTTGATAATGTCTATACAATGAATTACGACAATATGTAGACATATATATATATATATATATATATATATATATATACATGTCAAGTAAAAATCCCTAGTTGAGAACTATATGAACAAATTTTGATAAATGAACGAGGATTTCTAAATCATTTTGTAACTAACGAACTTGAGAATGTCCAACCATAACTTAAATATTCTCTAGAGGCAACCAGAAAATAAACCAACTAATGTTAGTTCGACAAAACCATTTTGCGTCAACTCAACTAAGTATATACTCATTTATATACTTACTAGCGGAATGATATAATATCAAACTTCGGAGATTAAAACCATATTAATGACGACAAAGAAAAGTATATATAAACCTTCATATACTTACTAGAAAAACCTTTCAATTATTTTTACAAACTAAAGTATAGTTTTCAATACAACTATAAAAACAATTAAACTATTTTTAAGTAAGCAATACTTAAAAATGATGAACTAAAACATTGCCCTCCTTATCTAGGTCGCGTGTCGGTGCCGCTTCACAACAATCACAAATCCCACTTTTGGATTTCACAATTGCTAAGGTGAGTTTCATAGCCCCACTTTTACTTGATAAATTGTTTTATACATTTTGGGGTGAGAAATATGCAAAACATTTTATGGACCAAAACTATTACATGATTACTATTACGTGGTGTAGCCTAAGCCCTTATGTCCCTTGAGAATGCCCTTTTTCATGAACCGTCAATTCCCTATTGGGAAACGCGAATGTTATAAATAGATCTATTGAGGGTGACTCCTCCGTTCGGTTGACCATGCTTAGGCCAAAGCGAAACGTATACCATGTCGGAACCAAGTGTTGAGGGACAAAACACTTGCTATGGGCCCCTATATTGTATGACATCTTTTAGCATACAGAAACTGTCGTAGTATCGGTTGCATGAACTTAGAGCTAACGTAATAGACTTTCATCCATATATCATTATATTCTTGATAATGATTATATGCCTCTGCTTATGGTCCAAACCTACTATTTTAATCTAAACCTATGAACTCACCAGCTTATAGCTGACCTTTTTAGCATATTTTTCTCAGGTGCTTAATTGTGATCATGGATGCAAGGCAAGAGGTGGTAAATGGTCGTAGAAATTTCTAAAGAAGTGTTTTATACAAAAACGATGTTTTTATATTGGGACCACAAAATTTTGGGATATGCCCATTCATCTAAACAATGTTGTAAGATATTGTTTCAAAATATTTTATGAAAATATACGGAGTATGTATTCCGTTCTGTATCACTTGTGTTATGATTTACCAATTTCGTAACGCTCCCAAATAACACGTATGCTTCCGCTAAACCAAAATTGGGGGTGTTACAGCATGGACTCCTAGCAGAGTCTCATGAGAATCTAACTGAATCAACACTCTCTCAGTGAGAGTTAGCTCATCATCTGGAGATCCTGATAGATCTGGTACTGACTGTGCCTCAACCGGTGCAGTTTCTTCAATGGTCTCAAGCTGTCTAGTGGCGTGAGCAAGGCGCTCCATGTTTGCTGCAGATGGTATGAATGAAGGTGATGATGGACTGTAGCTCGGATTGGCGATATGTGGTACTGAACTGATCAAGCAATCAATATCCCTCCAAGCAACCTCACTACTCTCCTCCTGACTGTGGAGAAAAGCAGATCTCTGTCCTAATCCAAATGGTGCATCAATATCCATGTCCTCGCCCAACCTCTGAGCCATCCTGGAGCTCTGTCTTATCTCTCGAATACTCTGGATAATCTCCAGACCCAGTATATCCATATCTGCTGTTGTGCTAACATGTCCACGGACACTCTCAGTTGGCATAGGCTCTGGTAGTTCCTCCTCAGGATCCTCTTCTGTATCTTCTTCCGGGTCTTCCTCTGAGTAGGAATCAGTAGATCTCCGGAGTCTCTGATCAGGTGGTGACTCAGTAGGTGATGGTTTTAGTGACTCTGAAGTAGAAGAAGGACCCATGTAAGCAGCGCGGGTCATCTGAGAAGCTAGTGCAGGCACAGATGAATACCGCTCTCGATATCCAGGTACTCTCACAATCATGCGAGGTTTTTTCCTGCGCGTCAACAAAGCTGATGGAGTGGTGGTAAGGGTAGGTATAGATGGAGTAGGTGCAATAACTGGCTGAGCTGCTAATGTGGCCTGAATATACGGATCAGTGGCTAAGTGTGCAAGCTGACGGATGGTAGGTGAGTGAGCAAGTAGGATGTCCTCCTGAACATCGTAAGGGAAGGCTGGTGAAGGCATGGTCTGTGACAAGACGGTGCATATGTGTAAGTGTAGGACCACTACGATATCAACCTTATCACTTTACCAAGCAAACCCAACACACGTAACCCAAGTTACGCGTATAAAACGTGAAACACAAACACAAACAAAGCTTAGAAATAAGATGAGAAAGATGGTGACTTGATGTTATAAACCATGTATATGTGAGATAAAGATGAACACAAGATGTTGTATATTCCAAAGGAAAAACACACACACACACACTTTCAAGCACACCCCTCAAATGACCATTTCAGGGGTATTTATAGTACAAGAGGCGTAAAACCCTAAAGGCTTTAGCTTGGGCTTTTCGTGGATAGGACTTGGATTGGGCTTGGCACGCTTAAGCTTATAAACGGCTAGCAAGTCTCAACTATTAACCATTTAGCTTATCCTAATCCACGAGCCCGTTGACTATTCTAGCACGATATCTAACACGAGTTACAAATTTCCTAAATGTGAATGACCATCACTTTAAATAAAACTATTAAGGCTAACAATCTCCCCCTAAGGGGTGGTCATTCAAATGATGCTCCACTTGATTAGGTCTTTACTTTTCTCGAGCAAGAACTTTGTGTGTAGATATTGAATAGTCTTGATTCTTTGTTCCTTCATGCTTTGTGATCAAATAATGTGGTTGTCTGCCGTTGTCAACTTCATTGGTTAGGTGTCTCCACGCCTTTCTCCACCATGCTCACACTTCAGTTTGACTTTGAGTTTCTAATGATGAAGTTCTCGAGTCTTTAAACTTTGTAGATTCTTTGACATTGACGAAGAATCATCTTTAACTTTGAGAAGCCTTTGATTTTGATGAGAACTTTCATGTGTTGTTGGTATGAGCATGTGGCGAGTCTGCACGATCCATCCGCTCCGGAGCTTCCATAAGAAGAAAACATAAAAACAGGTTAGTAATAAGCGGATTCCGGCACTTACAAGTTTGAATTTCGAGGGTGTTAACAGCATAGTGTGAAAACACGTCTCTAATTCTCACAGAGGCCGTTCCTGAACTGGAGTCACAAGTGAGATAACACGATATACCGAAGTACATCTACAGTTCAGATGAGTCGCTTTGGTACACCGAAGCATCACCCCACGACTGTAGACCGTTTGAGACACACTAAGCGTAATCCACGGGGAGTTACCGAAGTGACCTGCTGTCAGGGCTGCTTGATGTTGACCCTGGCAGGAGTTTCCATTCAATCACTGAAGATCAGAGATGTGAAACCTCTCATAAATGTTCTGGCATATTGCTAAGATCTGCGTAGGACTCTATAATATATCACTTGTGTCCTTATTGATGAACAACAAGCGATGTTATGTCAAGTATTCCTATGATATCTTTTGATGAATCTCGTGGCTCTAGACTCAATAGTGCATTTTGGTTTTCCTGAGCGGAGACTAGGGAGAGGGTCTCCTTCTTCAATACCAACCAACTCTAAGAGAAGGTCAATAGATTATGTAGGGTTCCCAGTGAGAATGAAACAAATCCTTTTAAGAGGAATTGAGTGGCTAGAAGGTTTAGTGCAGTGCACCACTGGGTCCATGACGTCTTTGTCTTCAATACCAGTGTCATCTTAGTGACAACCAGTAGCAGATGAATTGAACCCGGTTTCTGCCCTAAGGTTGAATTATGGAGGGCTATTTCTTTTCACCCTTTTTCATTTTTCTTTTTAATTCTTCAACCCCTTCTTTCTCCTTTCTCACATTACTCCTTTTTTCAATCATACCTAAGGACTTCTAGTACTAACAATTGGTGATGTCCTTGGGTAGATCCCTCCGACTCTGGCGGATCATAGGACGAATTTCCTATCCTTAGTCACCTTATAACTCCATGACTGTCCTATTGTTGCCATAAAACCATTTTTCTTAAAAATCTCTCAGAGTGTTTATGATAGAAAACATGTTTGAAACACTCCGTGAGTTTTATATTTTTAGAAACACTCCCCCTTCACATGTGCTTATATGTTTTGACAGAAATCTGCACATAGAGGGTAGAGTTCGCACTTTTTGAATTGATCGACTTTAAATGAACTAGACCGGTTCGAGACACGTTTACATCCCTAGAGAACTAGCTTGAAATTATTACCCGTCCTGGTCAAGTCCATAGAAAGTTTCTCGAGATGGTACATGATTCCTCGTCAATTTATTGGTTTCAACTGAGCGGAGCTCATTTTGAGATTCAAACAACGATCATTAAACATTTTTGATCACATTTTAATCACGTCTCCTCCCCCTCAAAAATATTGTTTTTGTATTTTTTGAAAGTGTTATATTTTTATATTTTGTTTTTGTTGGTTTTTCAAATTTTGTATTTTGTTTTTCAAAAATATTTACAGCGAAGCTTTTTGGAAAATCATTTTCAATAAGAAGATTCGAGAAGACGTTCTAACTCCTCAGGGGTTAGGCTTCGCATTCCAATTCGTCGAACTAAATACTCAAACCTTTCTTTTGGAAGGGCTTTAGTTAATAGATCGGCGAGTTGGTAATCTGTCTTCACGAAGAATAATTCAACAGTACCATTTTCGACATACTCTTTGATGAAGTGATAGCGTACTCTGATATGCTTGGTCTTTGAGTGATGAACAGGATTGCATGATATGGCTATGGCACTTTTAGAGTCACAATACATAGGTATTTTATCGAAAGTAAAACCATAATCTGTGAGTTGTGTTCTCATCCATAGAACTTGAGCACAACACGCAGATAGAGACACATACTCAGCTTCAGCGGTTGAAAGTGCAGTGCAATCTTGTTTCTTTGAAGACCAGCTGACTAACTTTTCACCCAAAAATTGTGCTCCTGCGGACGTACTTTTTGCTGTAACTTGATCACCTGCGTGGTCCGCATCTGAAAAGGTAATTAGATCAAATCCGGATTCCTTCGGATACCAAAGTCCCATGTGAATGGATGTCTTCAAGTACCGAAAGATCCGTTTAACCTCTTTGAGGTGCAGTTCGGTAGGCTTTGCCTGAAACCGTGCTAATAAGCAAACAGCAAAATGAATATCTGGTCGACTAGCAGTAAGATACATGAGAGAACCAATCATGCTCCGATATTTCTTCGGATCAGTAGGTTTCCCAAACAAATCGGCTCCAATTTTTGGTGAAGTTACCATTGGTGTTCCGACCGAGTCAGAATTATCCATACCATGATTTTTCAAAATCTCAGTTGTGTATTTAGCTTGATTTATCAAAATTCCACGAGGGGACTGATGTATTTGTAAACCATGAAAGAATTTTAGTTCCCCCATCATGGACATTTCAAATTTGCTTTTCATGAGATTTTCAAAGTGTTTTGAAAGATTCGGATTAGTGGACCCAAAGATGATGTCGTCCATGTAAATCTGAACAATCAAAATGTCGTTTTTGCATTTTTGTGTAAACAAGGTAGGATCAACTGTTCCTTTGGTGAAATTGTTAAGGATAAGGAAAGAGGACAGTTCATCATACCACGCTCTCGGAGCTTGTTTCAATCCATAGATTGCCTTTTTGAGTTTGTAGACGTAGTCTGGATGTTCCATGTCTATGAAGCCTTCTGGCTGACTCACGTACACTTCTTCTTTCAGAGTTCCATTCAAGAACGCGGTTTTAATGTCCATCTGATAAACCGTGATGTTTTTGTGAGCTGCATAGGCTAAGAATATCCTGACTGCTTCAAGTCTAGCTACCGGCGCGAATGACTCTTCAAAGTCTATTCCTTCCTCTTGTCTGTATCCTTTGGCCACAAGACGAGCTTTGTTGTGAATTACAGTCATCTCTTCATCCCTTTTGTTCTTCCATAACCATTTGAGATCAATGACGCGAATGTCAATTGGTCTTGGAACCATTTCCCAAGAGTCATGAAGACGGTATTGGAGAAGTTCCTCCTGCATCGCTTCTATCCATGCGGGTTCTGCCATTGCCTCGCGAATGTTCTTTGGCTCGATATTGCTGATTGAGCAAAGGTAAATGCATAAGTCGCAATCGGTGGCAAGTTGGCGTCTCGTCTGAATTGGCCTTGAAGGTTCATGTTGGGAATTATGTGAAGTTTGGATTATGCTGAAATTACTGCTGAAGTGTTTCTACTGAAGAAGAGTGGATTCTGCCGAAGACATAATCTGCTGAAGTATGATAGTTATTAGTCTGTTTCTGCGGAAGTGTTTATTCCGTGTTTATCTTATTTAGTGTGGATATACATGAGCTTTATTAGGAAGTGATTGTGTATATCTTATTTAGTTTTATGTTTATACGTTTCTTGCGAAACGGTTTAGCGATATTGTTTAGGGTTCCTTGTCTATAAAAGGAACACATTAGAATGAGTTATGTACCGATTGGAAAAACTCAGTTTTAGTTAATATAAAGATCCATAGAGGATCACATAGTTCTTAGTTATTTGTTACTTGTGTTTATATTCCGCTGCTAAATACAAGTTGTAGAGATTGTCTTTTATTATGCTTGTGATTACATAGGTATATATAACGATCCACGAGCTCAAGATCTATCAAGGTCTGTTTGTTTCAACAAGTGGTATCAGAGCCTCGTGAGAGTCTCTACGATACTAAGGACAAGTTTTTCTGAAACACCCATACAACCACAACAAAATCATCATGCCTGGTTCAGATGTTGATACTGAAATCACCAACAACCAAAACTCCACCCATCTGCAACAACTAAGTCTCTCTAATAGCAATGCTAAGTTTCCTTACCTTAAAAGGGAGGAATATGATCTTTGGGCGATGAAGATGCAGAACTGGATCTCCAACATTGATTGGAATCTATGGGAGATAGTCTTGAAGGGAAACAGTTTGAAGAGAACTACCACGGATGCTACGGGTAAGATGATGAATGTTCCCCCCAAATCTGCTGAAGAGTTGCTGGCGGTTCAGAGAGAAACCAAGGTCAGAACCATTCTCCTACAAGCTATTTCTGAGGATCACTTGAGTGATTTTCACTTCATGCAAGATGCTAAGGATATATGGTTAGCAATTAAGGCAAAGTTCGGTGGGAATGAGGAGTCTAGGAGACTGAAGAAGTCCATGCTGAGACAACAGTTTCAGGACTTTCAAATCTCTGAAGAGGAAGGAATACACAAGGGCTATGACAAGTTTCACAAGATCTTAAGTCAGTTGAATCAGCTGCAGGCAAAGCCAGATAATGATGACTGTAACTCTAAGTTTCTGAGGTCTTTACCTCCATCCTGGCTACACGTAAGCATAGCTTTAAAAGCTAAAGGTGGTTTGGACATGATTACGTTTGATGAGCTATACCACAAACTTAAAGCTCTTGAACATGATGTAAGAAGCCCTTTTCGATCATCTTCTTCTGCTAGTCACACTGCATTCGTTGGAGCCTCTACTCCAAAAACAAGTTATGGTCCAAGCCCATATCCATCATCATCTTATGCTACTCCTTCATCAAGTTCTCACTCTAAATCGAGTAACATTATGGAAGATGTTCTAGGATCCTTCTTTGCTGATTATGATCCTCAGCAGGATCTGGCTTATGAGGATTTTGATCAGGTGGACCCGATTGAGATGGAAGAGATGAAGCTGAGGTGGCAGGTGGCCATGCTTTCCATGGATATCAAGAACTTTGAGCGCAAAGCTGGCAGAAGGTTTGGATTCAAAGGACGAGATCCAGCAAGGTTTGACAAGAGAAAGGTTAAATGCTTCACATGTCAACAGATGGGTCACTTCTCCAGAGAATGAAAAGACAGGAAAGCTGGGGATGAGACAAGATACTCTTCTTATCAGCAGTATCAGAAGGAGGCAGGAACTTCAAAGGGTTCAGCTGCTTTGGTCACTCTGGATAGCAATGTGGACTGGAAGCAACATGAGGAGGCTGATAATGATGGTCCTGATAATGTTGGGTTGATTGCAAGCTGTACTTCAGAGGATAGGCATGATCAGATTGCCTTGATGGGCATCTCTCAGGTACAAAACTGTTTGTTTGGTTGTAGTGAGCGTTATAATACACTTAAAGAAGCTTATGATATTTTGGAACCTAAATATAATGAATGCTATGTGGAAGTTGAAGCTTATAAACAGGCTTTAAAAACACTAGAAAGACAAAAGGTTTGGTTTCAGAAGAATCAAATAGCTTATGATGAGAAAATAGGTGTTTTAGAAAGGGATCTTGAATGTGCTAAAAATGAATTAAAATGGTCTGAGAAGTTAAGAGCAGATGTAGAGTCAGAAAATCTAGAGCTTAAGGAGAAACTTAAGGAGGAAATTGCTAGGCATAAAGAATGGATAATGAATGGAAATAAGTTAGCTGGTTTTATTTATAGTAGTCAAGCTTTTAATTCTACAGTGGCTTTAGGCTTTAAGAAATATGTAGGCTTAGAAGCTAGGGATGACACACGTAAATCTACATCAGCAGGCCTAGCTAATTTTGTGAAAGAAGGTGACCTACATGATGTACGTGGACCAATTAGAGGTGAGCACATGCCCATTGACCTTTACACTCTTAATGACTTTGATGGATCACACCATCTGTATGGCAGAAAGTCAAGGGACTTGCCAGACCCTAATACTTCTTCTAATGACTTTGTCTCTTGTTTTAACAGTGACAAGTCCTCCAAGCAAGGGTCTCCAGAGTGTGATTCAAATGACAAGTCTGACCTTCCCAAGTCTTCACCCCTGCCTGCACCCAAGCCTACCAATAAGCATGTCAGAGTTGCTGCCAAGGAATCCACTTCCAAGACAGTTGCCTCTGAAGACTTGCATTTTAATTCTTTGCATAATAGTACTGTTAAAAACAATTCTTTTCATGGTTTTGGTTTGAATACTTCTGCTTGTAATAATACATCTTTTGGTTTGAATAAATCTTCTAATCAGAAGAAATGTTTTGTGTGTGGAAGTAAATTTCATTTAATTAAGGATTGTGATTATCATGAGCAAAGAATGAGTAGGTGTGGTGATTCTAGGAAATCTAGACCAATGTGGACAAATGTTAATGATATACCACCTTATGTTCCACAAGCTACAAATTATAATACTCCTTTTTCTTGGAGGAAACCAGTTGTAAAACCATATGTTCAACCAACTAGTGAATATTTTAAAAATGGTTTTTGGCCTAGATATGTTAACCCTATGACTGATGGGAAAGGGTATTGGGACACTGCTGTCAAGACCTCAGCAGGTTGTTCTTGGAATAAACAGGGACCTAAGTTTCGATGGAAACCCAAGAACAATAGTGGATCTTATTCTTCTGCTTGGCATAACTCATATGATCCACAAGGCAGGTTCAAGTCAGCAATGACTTGAGCCTCCATAGTGTACTAATTTTCTGTAAATTTTTGTTGTTGTTGTAGGATCATCCCCTTAAGCATAAAGATGTTGGAATTGTTGACAGTGGTTGTTCAAGAAGTATGTCAGGAAACAGGGATATGATGCATAATTTTGTACCCATTGAAGGAGGAGGCAATGTAACCTTTGGAGGAAGTGATGGCAGAATCACTGGGAAAGGGACCATCAAAACACCTCAGCTGGACTTTGAGAATGTTTATTATGTCAAGGAGCTTCAACACTTCAATTTGTTTCCAGTCTCACAAATCTGTGACACTAAGAATAAAGTACTCTTCACAGAGGATGAATGTCTTGTGCTATCTAAAGACTTCAAACTCCCAGAAGAAACTTCAATACTGCTGAAAGTTCCTCGAAGTCACAATCTTTATACATTCAACTTAACTAATGTCCAACCAGCAGGTGACTTAACATGTTTGGTGGCTAAAGCATCTGTGGATGAGTCTACCAAATGGCACAGAAGGATGGCCCATGTCAATTTCAAGACCATAAACCAACTCTCTAAACTGGGCCTAGTTCAAGGTCTTCCTGCCAAAGTTTTCACCAATGATCATAACTGTGTTGCATGCAACAAAGGAAAGCAGCACAGAGCCTCTTACAAAGGTGTTCCTGTTACAGCAGTAAGCATTATTTCTGAACCTCTTCAGCTGCTTCATATGGATCTGTTTGGTCCAACTAAAGTGAGAAGCATTGATCATAACTATTTTTGTCTGGTGATCACTGATGGTTATAGCAAATTTTGTTGGGTATTCTTTCTAAGGACCAAAGATGAAACATCTGAAGTATTGAAAGACTTCATTACCCTTATTGAAAATCAGTTGAACAAAAAGGTGAAAGGAATTAGGTGTGATAATGGGACAGAGTTCAAGAATGCACTACTAATAGAACTCTGTAGGTCAAAAGGAATCAAAAGGGACTATAGCACTCCAAGAACCCCTCAACAAAATGGGGTGGCAGAACGAAAAAATAGGACCTTAATAGAGGCTGCAAGATCAATGCTAGCAGACTCTAAACTTCCAACCATGTTTTGGACTGAGGCTGTTGGTACAGCTTGTTATGTACTAAATAGAGTGTCCATTACTAGACCACACCTCAAAACACCATATGAACTTCTTTTTGGGAAAGTTCCTGTTATTCATTACCTTAAACCGTTTGGCTGTCAAGTGACAATTTTGAATACAAGTGATCCGTTGGGCAAATTTGATGAGAAAGCTGATGATGGTTACATTGTGGGGTATTCTGCTCATAGTAAGGCATACAGGGTTTACAATATATCTGCTAAGAAGATTGAGGAGACATTGAATCTGCGGTATCTAGAAGACAAGCCTAATGTTCAAGGACAGGGTCATGTTTGGTCATTTGACCTTGATTACTTGACTGAAGAAACAAGAGTATGCAGCCAATTTAGAAGCTGAGAGGAATGTTGTAAATAGTACAAGTGAAGCAATGAGTGGAAAATTCAATTCTGCTGAAAGTGGTTCTGTTTCTCCTCACCTCTCCAATTCTGCTGAAAGACATGTTGACTCTACTCCTATTTCTACTAGAGTGTCAACAGACCTTGGAGAACCTTATACAAGGTTTCCAAAACCTTCAGATCTTGGTCATCATCAACCTAAAGCAGGAATCTTCAACACACCTTCCTATGATACTGACTTTGAACCTACTGTGACTAATATTGATTCCTCCATTGATGTCAACACCACTACTACTACAAGGATCAACAATGTTCATCCACAGTCTAATATTATTGGTGATCCTAATGCACCTGTTAGAACAAGAGGTACTGTGGCACGTTCTAAATTTGGTCAGGTGGCTTTTATCTCTTATGTCTCAGATCAGCAGAGAGACAATCACACAAACTATGAGCATTGTTTGTTTGCTTGTTTTCTCTCACAAGTGGAACCAACCAGTGTTACTCAGGCTCTTGAAGACTTAAGTTGGCTTGAAGCAATGCAGGATGAGATGCAACAATTTCAAAATCAGCAGGTTTGGATATTGGTACCACTACCTGATGGTAAGTATGCTATTGGGACTAAATGGATTCTGAAGAATAAGAGAGATGCTCGAGGTGTTGTCATTAAAAACAAAGCCAGATTATTTGCACAGGGGTATAGACAAGAGGAGGGGATCGATTACGATGAAGTGTTTGCACCAGTGGCAAGAGTTGAGGCAATACGGATTTTCTTAGCTTATGCATCCTATATGGGTTTTATGGTCTATCAGATGGATGTTAAAGGAGCCTTCTTGTATGGAGAAATTGAAGAGGAGGTGTATGTCACTCAACCTAAAGGATTTGAAGATCCAGATCATCCTAATCATGTTTATAAGGTGGTCAAAGCTCTCTATGGACTACATCAGGCACCCAGAGCCTGGTATGCTAGGCTCTCTACATTTCTCCTGAAGCATGGTTACAGAAGAGGTGCAATTGATAAGACTCTTTTCCTAAAGAAGAATTCCACTGACATTATTCTTGTGCAAGTGTATGTGGATGACATTATTTTTGGATCCACAAAGGAAACTTGGTGCAGGGAGTTTGAGTAGCTTATGAAGGGAGAGTTTCAGATGAGTGCCATGGGAGAGATGACTTTCTTTTTGGGTCTTCAAGTTCAGCAGAAACCTGATGGTATCTTTATCAGTCAGGACAAATATGTGAGGGACATCTTGAAGAAGTTTGGTATGGAGGGTGTAAGGACTGCCACTACACCTTATGAAGCTCCAAAAACGAAGACCAACAATGAAGCTGATCCACCTGTGAATGTTCATCTGTACAGGTCCATGATTGGCTCTTTGATGTATTTAACAGCTTCAAGGCCTGATATTACTTTTGCTGTGAGTGTTTGTTCACGACATCAAGTTACTCCACTGACTTCCCATCTCAATGCTGTCAAGAAGATCTTTAAGTACCTCAAAGGCCAACCTCTTCTAGGTCTTTGGTACCCAAAAGAGTCTCCTTTTAAGTTGGAAGCATATAGTGATAGTGACTATGCTGGTGCTAATCTGGATAGGAGGTCCACCACTGGAGGTTGCCAATTCCTTGGAAAGAGATTGATTTCTTGGCAATGCAAGAAACAGACTATTGTGGCTACCTCATCTACTGAAGCAGAGTACGTTGCTGCTGCAAATTGCTGTGGACAGGTTCTTTGGATTCAAAATCAGTTGTTGGATTATGGGTACAATTTCATGAACACAACAATTTTTATTGATAATCAAAGTACCATATGCATTGTTAAAAATCCAGTTTTTCACAGTCGAACAAAACACATTGAAATCAGGCACCACTTTATAAGAGATGCATATGATAAAAATTTGATAAATGTGGTCAAAATTCATACTGATGATAATGTGGCAGATTTGTTAACAAAGGCTTTTGAGGGACCAAGGTTTCAACACCTTGTGGTCCATATTGGCATGCTTAACCCTTAACTGCAAAGTTTAAGGGGAGGCATAGGCCTCAGGGGAGGCATATGCCTCAGGGGAGGATTTGTGTATAACTTTGCATTTTGCTATGTAAACTTGTATATTTGTTTGATTTTGATTTTATCTAACTTTAACCAGCTAATGTAATCTTAGTGTGTTTCTCTTTGTTGGTTTGTGTTTCTGTCTGTGTTTGTTCTGTTTTGCAGAGTGGTTATCCTGTTCAGTTGAGATATGGTCAAGAAAGCTTAAGCTTGTTTCTACTGAATTTAAAGTGCTGAAGAGTGTCATTTGTTTCCTCTGAAGATGATGTATTGAAGTAATACAATTCATTCAAAAGAAGTACTGAAGCAAATTGAGCAAATGGTTCATTCATTCATTCAAGAAACAGTTTACAGCTTACAGCTTAGAGAGTACTAATAACATCAAATGCATCTACATGATCTACTAAGTCTAATCTATTACATATCATCCGTTCCAACATCTAACAGGCTGTTGGATATGCATGATCGCTCACATCTTTCACACTAAATGCTGGCTACGCTTTTGTGACATGCATAACCAACACTAACAAGATGCTAAGGATCAAAATGGAGAGGATGGATTGATGCAAACGTTGATGATGACAATGACCACATTTGATGATGGAGAAAAACAATGTGTCCTTTGTGCTTCATCTATTTATTTCAACCAAAATGCAATCCATCTACTCTCCTTAAGTTCTTCCCTTATACGATATGTGATGATGCACCAAAACCTGATGCAGAAAGACCAAGAACCACATCTCTATCTTCTGGAAGTGGTGGATTTTTGGCTCGTGGCCTTCGTTGAGGCCGAGGTGCTGGGGGTTGGGAGTAAGATGTTCCCTCCTTATAGGAGTCATCAGAATCATCAGCAGAATCACTCGGATTCACTACACTTTCATCTTCTGATGAAGGGAGAAAGGGTGATTTCTTTGGTCGTGGATATGGTTTTGGAAAGTAATGAAGCCATGGATTGGTATCTTCACTAGATGATGATGATGATGATGAGGATGATGTTGTGAGATCTATGATCTCAGGTTTGGTACTCATGGTTTATTATGGCTAATTTTGGAGTATTGGTGGAATTAGGGTTTGGAAGGATATTTGGGGGTTTTTGATGAAGAGGTATATGTGCATTGGGATTGTTTTATAGACGGTTTCAAGTGGTGATGAGATTTAATGCAAGTGGGTGAAACAGTAAAAAGATATTTACTGAAGCTTCTTGAATAAGTAATCTGTTTCTGCTGATGGTTCTACTTCAGCAGAATGGTTTCCATTTCTACCGAAGTTATAAGTGAATGCGAGTAAAAGTAGAAGTCCACGTCATCGTTGGTCAACTTTGACCAAAATTGGGAAATTTCTATTTATTCCCTACTGGCATACATTCATCCCATTTTAAGTGATTTGCTTATTACTCTCATTCAAAACACTTCCATTTGTGCAAATCGTAACCCTAATTTTCAAAATCTCTAATGGCGCTTCAATTCAAACATGATCATAATAAGGTCGCTTTTCTGGGAACTGCTCGGGGAGATTAGTTGTATAGGCCGATGATTGCATTCTTACAAAGATTAATGATTCAGTATGCTTTAACACATTCTCCGGATGCTATATATGAATCCTTGGTTACTCAATTTTGGGCGTCGACTATGAAAAGAAGTGATACTGAGATAGTTGCAAGGGTTGATGGAAGAGAGTATGTGGTGACAGAGGTACTGATCAGAAGACAACTTCATTTGGATGATGAGAATGGAGTTTATCATTCTGATGCTACGATGGTACTTGAAGGGCTTAGAGCGATTGGATATCAAGGTACGAGGACTGATATGTGGTTAAAAAATCAGCTTTGTCCTATGTGGAGGTTTTTGGTTCATACGTTGCTCCAGTGTGTAAGCAATAAGTCTGGAGGATGGGATCAGTTTTCAACTCAATTAGGATGTGGTATTATTTGTCTATCTAAGGGTTTGACTTATAATTTTTCTAAGTTTGTTTTTGATAATATGTCTGAGAACATAACTAGGAAAAAGGGTAAGTTTTTGATGTATCCTAGGTTCTTACAGATGATATTGAATGTTCCTACCTACACCCAAGCTTTTTATCCCATAGGTGTTTTAACTTCTAAGTTATTTGCTTCGATGAGAACTAAATTTGAAGGGACACATTTTCCTTTATTAGCTGCCATGTTGCCTCAGGAGAATGAGACTGCTGATGAGGTTAATGTTGTTAGTTTACCTTCTTCCAATACTACTGATGCTAATCTTTCAGTTGATGTTGATGAGGGCCCTTCTGCTGTTGCTGAGGCATCTATACCTTCACCTAGACCATGTCCTAGTCAAGCACCTACACAAGTTTCTATTGATGAAGTTCAGGTTGATATTGATAGATTGCCTATACCAAGTCCTATTAGGAATCCATTTGGTGAAGGATGTTCTAATGTTGATCAGGTTAATGTTACTCCTGAACGGTCAAATGAAGTTCCAATTACAACTGAGCAATCAGCTGATGCAGATGAGGATCCTGTTACACTTACCTCATTATATGCTCTGATGAACAAGTATGCAGGTGAGGTGACTGATCTTAAGAAAGAACTTGCAGAGACCAAGTCTATTCTTGGTAATAAGATTGTGGAATTGGAGACTAAAGTTGAGAACTTGGAGGAAATACTGAGTCAGAGGAGTAAAAAGAGAGTTCTGGTTTCTTCTGAAGAGGAGGACGAAGAGAATCTTCATGCATCTCTTGGAATCTTGGCTGATGTAGCTCTTACATCTGATGTTTCTTCTCCTCTTGCTGAATCTTCAGGGAACAAGGTGCCTATTATATTTACTAGAAAACGAAGAAGACAATATTTGAATAAGGTATCTGCTGACACTTCAAAGGAGCCAAACATGGTTGATGTATCTGCTGATGTTCTAGTTGAGGAGGTTACTTCTGATCATGGTCAAACCTCATCTTTACAAGAACAACCAAATGTTTCACCTTCAGCAGATGATGATGAAGTTTTTATAGCTGGAAGAATGTATAAGTTGAATTCTTTACAAGAACAACCAAATGTCTCAACCTGTTTCTTCTGATGTTGATTTGATTGTTCCTTCTGAAGCTCAAATTGGTTCTACTGAGACATCTTCTGACAAAGGACAGGAAGATGTGATTGATGATATGATTAATTCAGGTATGGTGACTGAAGAAGAAAATCAAGCTCAGGCTCGGATGTTTGCTGATTATGAGAATATGCAGAAGAGTCGTGTTGTTGCTAAATTTCTTCAAGATCAGTCTGATTCTAATTTGTCTCTTGAAAGGAAATTAGAGCTTGATGCATTACTTCCTAAGATCACTGATGATCAATGGGATGCTTATACTACTCAAGGTGCATCTGATCCAAATCTTGCCAAACTTATATTAGGAGCATCTTTTGATAATGAGAATTTTGCGGATCAAATGGTGGCTCTTGGTAATCTACGGAAGCAAGAAGCAGCTGCAAAGAGGAAAGCTCTTATTGCTCAAAGATATCAAGCTAAAAGAGACAAACCCATGACTGTTGTTCAGAAGAGGAATCATATGAGGCAAGTTGTGAAGAATTCTGCTATTTATAATTTTGGTATGTCAATGAAGCAAATCAGTGCTTTATCTGATGATGCTTTGATTAGACAGTATAATATGGTTATGAAGTTTTCTTCCTCTGGTTCTACTTCTTCTTCTCAATTGGAAAGAATTGATTCAATGTCTGATGTTCCTAAAGCTAAGAGACAGAAAACAGTTGAAATAGTGGATAATTTTGATGAAGTATTGCCGCTAGTACTCGCTCCAGTTGTTACTTCTGAAACAACTTCTGAAGCTATGACTTCTTCTGATAAGGTTGTTTCTGCTGAGTCTTCTTTGGTTTCTTCTGAAGCGTTGTCTAGTGTGGAGTTGAGTGATCCTCTGAGTCAGGCAAATGATCTACATCTTGATACTGATAACATTGGTGGTAGGAGGCAGAAGAGCTTGGTTAAAAGGAGTTTTGTCAGACTGGCTAGGAAACATTCTTCAAAGACTCCTTATTTGGATCTCAAGGCTGATGAATCTACCTTTATTGAAGTTGGACCTGTTGAAGTTTTTCCTGAAGGAACTCATGTGGTATTGGTTAATTGGAAAGCTGGGAAGCTTAACACTATTTATCGACTGGATGATACTGCTATTGAGTTCAATTTCTTGAAGGACATTCTTCATTTGGTGACTAGACATGATTTGAAGATGCTGTATGCACATGTCACTCAGTATTATAATTTTCATCCAGCAACGGGTTCTGGTTTATATTTGTTGGGTGATCTTCAGGTTATGTTTGATTCTCATTCTCCAAATGGTAAAGGGTATTCTATTTGGAAGAATTCACATAAGTGGGAGATTGAGAGTTGGAGATTTTATCCTTTGCCTTGTGTTCATGTGGTTCAGACCACATGTGGAATGATTTTGTGTATGCTATCGGATAAGCTCTATCCTTTATCGGTTACTTTTATGGAACGGTTGCTGAAACAGAAGTTGGAAGTGCCTCCTAACCCAGTTGGCAATGATGAGCTTCATGCTACTCAATGTGTTGGTTTGATTAAAAATCAGCTTCTGTCACATAAAGGTTCATCTTGATTGTACTATCTTGTAATATTTGTTTTCTTTATTTATTAGTTAAAAAAAAAAAAAAAAAAAAAAAAAAAAAAAAAAGTTTTTGAGTTTCTCTAACTTTTTCTGCAGGTTTGTTGTATACTTTTGTTGGTTCTTGACTCACCAGATATACCTTGTGTATGTCAAAGAGTTAGCTAGTCCAAAGGGTACAACTTTGGTAAAGACACATCAAATCTGTTGATAGCTGTAATGATTTGCTAAAAATCGTAGGGTATGCAACCACCCATGCTTAATTGCTGCGTGTTGTATGGTTTTCAATTCACCATGGTTTATTCCTTTTTGGAATCCAAGAATTGACTAGCCCACATGTATATGGCTTGTGGTAAAGGCAATGGCATTCCATATTTGGTTATCAATTCACCAATTCTAAGAATTGACTAGTCCTGAGCAAACGGCTACAGGTAAAGACATTTCAAATCCATTTATATGGTTGCTGGTTTGCCAATAAATCAGATGGTTATCAGTGTACCATAGTTTACGAACTTAAACATATGGCTACTCCAGTAGTGATGGCTATTGGTAAAGAGACATCAAATCCATTATTTTCAATGATTCACCTCTCACAGGAGTTAACACACCTGGATGTGATGAGAATAGTATGAAACTAATTTGTTTTGATGTATCTATTGTCATTTGTTGCTGCAAAGATCTGGAGATTCGAAGTTTGTCATCATAGAGATGTTCTTATTTGGATTCTTTGCTGATGTTGTTCGTGTACAATCCTCTGGAGCAGCTTTGTTAAAGATCTATCAAGAAACTGGAACTTAACCAAGTCAAATTCCAGTTTAGGGGAGGATTGTTGGGAATTATGTGAAGTTTGGATTATGCTGAAATTACTGCTGAAGTGTTTCTACTGAAGAAGAGTGGATTCTGCCGAAGACATAATCTCCTGAAGTATGATAGTTATTAGTCTGTTTCTGCGGAAGTGTTTATTCCGTGTTTATCTTATTTAGTGTGGATATACATGAGCTTTATTAGGAAGTGATTGTGTATATCTTATTTAGTTTTATGTTTATACGTTTCTTGGGAAACGGTTTAGCGATATTGTTTAGGGTTCCTTGTCTATAAAAGGAACACATTAGAATGAGTTATGTACCGATTGGAAAAACTCAGTTTTAGTTAATATAAAGATCCATAGAGGATCACAGAGTTCTTAGTTATTTGTTACTTGTGTTTATATTCCGCTGCTAAATACAAGTTGTAGAGATTGTCTTTTATTATGCTTGTGATTACATAGGCATATATAACGATCCACGAGCTCAAGATCTATCAAGGTCTGTTTGTTTCAACAGTTCACCAATAACTTGTTCAATTGGGTGGTCTTTTGTCCACTTCAGAGTAGATAGATACCATTGGTTAAACGTATGCGAGTTAGATGGTTCTCGTAAGCTTGAGGATGATTCAGCTGATTCCGTAGCAAACGGGTTTTCAAATAAGTCTTCATCTAACGTTGAATCGTTTTGGTTTTGGTTTTGCTCATCAACTGCTGGTAGAACGGGTGCAAGAACTTGAGTAGATGTATATGATGTTGATGGAGTTGGTGCATTGGTTTCGACCGTTGTAGATGCATCTTATGTTGGTGGTGGAGGATGATTTTGAGCGGGTGCAGCGGAATGATGGTTTGATGCATTTGTCGAAGTTCCACCATAGTATTCATCGAACATTAACTCGAAGAAATTCTCCCATTCTTGTTCTTTAGGATTTTCAAATGAAGTTGATTGAGCTCTTTGAGGTACGAGTCCTGAACTGATGTGTCCAGAAGTCTGTCGGTTTAGTGCGGGTTCTAGAGCGAGTCTCTCAGAAGCCATTTGTGAAAGTTCATCAAATTTCACATTCATCGTCTCCATGATCCTCCTAGTTCTCTTGTTATACACCCTGAATGCCCTCGAGTTATCTGAATATCCAATGAAGATTCCAATATCACCTTTAGCTTTCAGTTTACCTAGATCTTCTCTGTCGTTCGTCGGATAGCACAAAGCGCCAAACACGTGAAAGTAAGAGATATCCGATTTTCTGTTGTTCACAAGCTCATATGGGGTTTTATTGAATCTTGGATGGATTAGAGATCGGTTCTGAGTGAAACAAGCAGTGGCAACAACATCAGCCCATAGAAATAACAGTGCACTAGAATAAATTAGCATTATGCGAGCAGCTTCCACAAGAGTACGATTTTTTCTTTCAACTACCCCATTCTGCTGTGGAGTTCTAACAACTGATGTTTGATGAGTTATTCCAACATCTTCAAAATAAGCTCTTAACTCCTGATTTGTGAATTCTGTGCCGTTGTCTGTTCTTACAACCCTTATTGGAGTTTGAAGAAGTACTTGAATACGTTTCAGAAAGGTGATGATGATGCCTGGTGCTTCATCTTTTGATCTCAGAAACTTAACCCATGTATATCTTGAATAATCATCGACGATAACAAGAATATACTTTTTCCCATTAATGCTTTCAACTCTCATTGGGCCACATAAGTCCATGTGCAACATATGCAACCTTGCTTCCGAACTAGGTACGGTTTTGGGTTTATATGATGCTCTTTTGCTTTTTCCTTGTTCGCATGATGGACATAAGTGATCCTTGGTGTATTTGAACTTTGGAAGTCCATTGACGATGTTGTCTTTGGCAAGATTGTTGATGGTGTCAAAATTGAGATGGGATAACCGTCTGTGTCACAACCAGGACTGTGTTCTAGATGCTCGTGTCATAAGACATATTGGTGATGAAGAGGCCATTTTGTTGATGTCGATAGCATACAAGTTTGTATCACGATTCCCAGTTAAGAGATCAGTGCCATCCAAGTTTCTAACGAAGCAAGCATTTTGTTAGGAATTAGATAATTCCTGTATTGAAGACTCGGTCACCCCAACTATTATCTAGCATAAGTTAGCTCGTAGACTTGTCGTTATATACATTTTTATGTAGTTAATTAGTTAGTTAGTAGCGTAAAATAGTTTAGTGCAACACCGTGGAGGAAGGACGGGTCTTTACCCACTGTATCCCTGATCCACAGGCCGTCAGGAGGTCGTTTAGTCTGTAACCTATAAATACCCTCTACCTTGCAAGGTAGAGGGTTGGATGTTCTTTGGCAATCTAATATTCTACAAGTTTCTCTTACTAGAATGTCCCACTTTCTCTCTCTCTAAAATCATCTCTATGCCCATTGTGTGAATGTTATGATATGTAAGTGAAATCCAATATCCAACAATTGGTATCAAGAGCCATGGTTAGATCATATCTTGCACATCTTTAGATTTCTAGTGGTTTTTAGGTGGTTTTTGAGTTTGAAAAAGTTTAGTGGTTTTTGCATCATTTGGTTGATTTCTTGTGTTTAAGTTTGGATTTTGTTAGTACTTTTATGTTTAGAATCATCACAAGTGTGTAGGTTTTCATTTGGTAAGCTTGAATCATCTTGGTTGGGTTGTTTTTGGATTGAAAAGTGATGTTTATGTGGTTTTTTCTTGCTAGCGACTTAACTCACGGATTACTTTCTTCGTAGCGACTTGCTTTACAAATTTGTAGCGAGTTACAGTTTTAGACCTAGCGACTTAGATCTAGCGATTTACAGTACAAGTAGTGGACTCTCCACTACGGGTAGCGACTTGGTGGTAGCGACTTGGTCTGTAGCGAGTTGCTCTTTAGCGACTTGTATCTTTAGCGACTTGTGTAGCGAATTGCTGCCAAAATTTTGCTAGCGACTTAATGCTTAGCGAGTTACTACTTAGCGACTTGAAATTGTTTAGCGACTTGGTGGTATAGCGACTAGAGGATTAGCGACTTGCACTTAGCGACTTGGTTGTTGATTTAACGACTTGGGATCATTACTATTTAGTTGCTAGCGAGTTGGTTCAAAATATCTAGAGACTTGGGGAGTAATTCATAATAACACAATCTCAGTCATCACGGATCCTTTAATCACCAAAGTACTTGCTCTCTATGACACAGCACAAAATAGTGAAACAGAATGCTTATCTGAATGCCATACACTTAATGATTCAGTATCGATTAATCAGAACAACTCAAATAAGTCACTCTTAATGTCTGCAAATGATGCTAAGAATATGGAATGCACCAGTGAGCCATTTCAACATCTCAGTCAGCTTCTCAAATTACTCTTATCTACAACCATGGATCGAACAAGTTGTGCCATCCTTCGTCAGGATTTTCCCACTTTGACAAGAACTGTTTTACTTAACTTAGAACGACTGAGGTTTCAAATTACCAAAGAAAGTTCTCAACTGATGATTCTCATGCTGCTCTCCAAACCATCATCAATCAATTTCAGCCACTTATCCGGGAAGAATACTCCTCAGATTTTGATGATATCATGACTGGAATATCTTTCAAGAAACATACGGGAATGGAAATTCATGAGTTCAGAAACTCATTTATTCAACTTATGAGTAATATGGAAACATACAACAAGGAAGCTGCTAATGAGAATAACAAGCTGAATGAATTGAATGAGTGCCAAGAGTTTCCATGGAGCAATGATGACGTGTCATGCTTCATTCCAGTTGAACCAGCAGAAGACAAAGATTGCAGAATCTCAGTTGTGATGGAAAAGGATGAAGAGAACAGCACTGATCTCAAAGTCTCAGAGTCAGAAAAGGTATCAATCAATAAGGTACACTTATCTGATCACACAAGTTCTCATAAAAAAGTACATGACTCTTACTCTGAACATAACAATGTGGAATCAGTCTTTGTTTTGCCTGAATCTAATGCAAGTAACATGATTGAAAAAAGGGTATATGATGAGCTTTCAAACAAATTTTCAATTCTTGAAAAACACTGTATCTCATTGCAAATTGAAATACAACAAAAAGATGAAATGTTTTATGCAAAAAAACCGTGTACTAATCAGGAACTTCCAGAATTTAGAGAATTTTTTGAAATTAATCAGTTAAAATCCCAGATTCAGGACAAAGATTCGACCATAGGCAATCTGAAATCACTTCTTTCAGAAGCCCAGAAATATGACTGTCATGAGATGAGTGATGCACTAGAATCTAGAAATTCTGAACTAGCTCTATGTGTGTCCAACCTTCTAAGAGAAAATGAGCATTTAAGAAAGAACCTTGAGGAAACAAACTCTAAGTTAGTCAATCAATCTAACCTCTTGATGAAAGACATTGATGACCTCAAAGCACAAATTCAGGATAAGAGCTTCAATATTGTTGCCCTAAAAAATGAGCTCAGGAAGTATGAACACTAAGTTTGCAAAACCTTCAACTTTGGGAAAGTCAAATGTTCAGAACCACTTGAAACGAACAGTTATTAAACAACCTAATGCCTTTAGGTCTGAAAGAGCTAAACCATTGAAATCTAAGCTTAGATCCCAAGTTGATAATATGTCTGTTTTGTCAAAACCAGTCACTTCATTGCCTAGTTCAGATATGATGAATCTCAAACATAGGACTAATGGTCAACTCTCACAGATCAAAAATGCAATAAGTTTAACTAGGTCTCATGCAAAACATCATTTGATAGATCAATCCCCTATGAAATTCTCTGATCACAAAAGGACAAATAGTCAAAACAAGGTTGTGCACTCATTTAGTCCAAATAACTGTGGTTTCAAATGGATTCCCACTGGCAGATTTTTTAAGTTTACAGGACTTAAACGAACTTACATTCCTAGATCATGCCTCAAGTGGATTCCCACAGGTAAATTTTTCAAGAATGTAGAACCTAATAGGATCCCCAT
>BPTQ01000007.1:167761543-167897702 GCA_019973895.1 Chrysanthemum seticuspe
AGGGGCCATTTCTGCCAATTTTGAAACTTGAAGGACCATTCTTGTAATTTTCTCAAACTTTTGACATTTTTCACCAAAGGACTAAATTTGACAAGTTATGATTTAAAAAGGACCTTTGGTGACTTTACTTTTGAAATTATGTGCTCAGGGACTGTTTTTGACAAATTTTGAAACTTGGGGGACTAAAACTGCAATTTTTGCAAATTTGATATGTTTTTCATCTGATTTTGATATTTTTGTATTTAAAACACATAAAACACTGATTTGTGATATTTTGATCATTTTGATGTGTTTCTGAGTGTTTTCAGATGATTTTGCAGTTTATTTTGTACAAAAATGATGAGTATTTAGACACTCATCAGTGTTGTAGGGAATCTTCCTCCCGTTCCATTAATACGCAAAGATGCGTAGTCAACGGAAGCATGTTCGGGGAATCGGGTGCAAGTGCGCGTGTTATGAGGATCACTATACGGCTCACACGAGGAAGAAACTTTGTTCACATGGCGTGAAGACTTAGGATTTTCGTAGGAGCTCATTAGGAATTTTACTTGATCTTCAAGCTCGAGCATCCTACGGTCAGAAGATTGTGAGTCAATTGGAGGCAAGGAGATTGCCTTAACGGTTTTGGGCAACTCACGGGGGTCATTCCAACTTTCGTTGTCATAGAGAGCAAGGTCCTCTATTATACCCCACGATTCTTCCGCGGTGAGATCACTAAGTTTTCCACCGGCCGCTTGGTCAATGGATCGCTTAGTGGGGAAGTTGACGTGATCATAGAAGAGTTGGATTTGAAGCCAAAGATCAATGCCGTGATGAGGGACTTTATGGAGTAAGTCCTTGAATCGAGTCCATGCTTCGTAGAGAGATTCACCTTGATGTTGTTGGAACATCAAGATGTCATTCCTAAGCTTAGTTGTTCTCCCCGGTGGGAAAAATTAAGCAAGGAAGCGAGAGGTGAGATCATCCCAACTTGAGATAGAGCCGGCGGGAAGTCGCTCAAGCTAATTACTAGCTTGGTCCCGTAGAGAGATTGGAAGAGACGCAGACGCGTGGTCTCCCGAGTAGTAGCATCAAGGTCGATGGAATCGGCATTTTTAAGGAAATCCTTAAGATGCTGATTAGGATCTTCGGAACGAAGTCCATGAAATGCACATCTGTTTTGCACCAACCGGATGGTGTCGGATCGTAGTTTGGGCTTGGTCGGGAAGCTCAATGGTGTTCCTATAGCCTAGGTGTCTTGGTATCGAGTATTCACCAAGAGTACGGCCTCTTGGCGGGTCATTTGGTGGTAGGTTGATGAATGGTGGTTGGTTATCACCTTCCATGATGAAAAGTGATGGGGTTTTACGAACAAAGGTCATGAAGAAGGGGGATAGACTATGAGGAAGCTAAAAATGAAAAAAAAAATTACTTGATAGGAATCAAGTAAAGAAACCTAAACGAGGTGGACTACTAACTAGCTATTCTATTCCCCGGCATCAGCGCCAAAAACTTGATAACGCTACACGCGTCGTTCGGGGTCAAAGGAACTTCCTTTTCGTCGAGCAAGTTTTTCAACACCCTAGGCAGTGAACCAAATCGTTGTAGTGTAGTATTAGGGTAAGCCACAGGAATTGATATCATTCTCTAGGGGAATAGGAATGCTAGTGAGGAGTTACTACGCTAAGGTTGGGGTTGAGGAAGATTATTCTTTATCTTTTTATGTTTTTTAGGAAATGGAAAAGTACGAATCTCGGGGTTTGGATTTAGGGGGTTGGTATTTCGACCGATTACTCTACTATCTAATTATCTAATTAACTAAGGTGAGGGTAGTCTATGTCTAATTATTGTGTGCTCGTATGATGATTTAAAGATCTGTTTACTTAGGTTTTATTACTCCTTAATTATCTCCTATTGATGGTTGAATTGTCACGTCCTTATTCTTAATCGCGTTGTGTGTCTAAGGTCGTAGGGTATGCATTTATCCCTAACTCTTTGAAACTACCAAAGGGTCTCGTCTACAAAATATCTAGGATTTATAAACTCTAACTCTAAGGTACTCTTTGGATGGTTTATCCTACAACTACTCTAGGTGTTATAGTCTAAGGTTCACAAAGATTAATCAAGTATTAACTACACAACGAATGACCTATCGCATTACTAGATCAATAACAATTAAGATAAGAGACAACCAATCAATATTCAATAGTTAAGTTTCATATTCCCTAAGCAAACACACAAGTAAATTAGCCGGACATGGAGAACATGCAAGCATACACACAAATAATTGAAGACATAATTGAATTAATGAAGTAAAACACTTATCTTGGTGTAAGATAGGATTTTGAACCCTAAAATACTGTACAAGATAGCCTTGGTTCGGTTTAGGTTTTTACTCCAAAAGAATACACTCTGAAAACTGAAAAAATCGGATTCTATATATAAGATTACATTCGCGACGGCGTCACCTTATGATTTGTGACACCGTCGGGTCGCCGTCATTAGAGTTTCGTCTTGGCCACGTTAGTCTTGCGACGGCGTCACCTTATGCTTGTGACGCCGTCCTCTTCAACCTCTGACGCCGTCTGGATCGAATCTAGGCCGTCTGAGTTGTGACGACCTACTCTTTTAAAGCCTGACACCGTCACTTGAAAATAAGAAATTTGGCTACTGTATCGTCACAACATGTGCTCCAACGGCGTCGCAGATAACACCTGACACCGTCCCCTTGTGTTTCAGCAGCTTGAGTGTCTCGATTCTTGACTTTGGCCATTTTCTTCATATATCCGCGCCTTTTCGTCCAAATAAGTGCCATTCCAGCAATTTGCCTTCAAGAGACCTAAAAGGTGAAAAGGAACGATATTAAGTAATAACGGATACAAAAGTGATCAAATAAGGGCTTAAACGACCCCTCAAAAAGGTACATTTTAAAACCTTATCATGTAAGCAGTCTCAGTAAGCAATCCCAAACGACCCCAATATACTGCAGTTCCAATAAGCCATCCCAAACATCCCCTAATTGATTATCAGAGTAGCGGAAGCATCGTTGTATGTCTTTGATTGTCATGATTTTCTTTAATTAAGCGTGTGTGCTAGGAGCATGCGGTTATGAATTGACTTCTCAATATCGATCAACTGCAACCGTCAAATGTTCCTGCAAACAACAGTTAGCAATAAAACACACGAAAGTGTCTTTGTTCACTTTTGTTGAATAGGTTTGCAAGGACCACGGTTCCCCGTTGATCAGTATAAATACTGCCTGTGATCAGGTAGAATTCCGAAGAATCTCCTTGATAGGGTTTCGCAGCTTGATCTAGCCATTCTCAAACCTTAGCGTCCCAAAGTAGGCAACACGGAGTGAGTGAACCACCGAATTGAGATTCACTAATTGATGAAAAATTGATTTGAATACAATCACGTATTTCTTAAGAGAAAGAGTTTTGCAATACGACGAAGGTTTTATGAGAAAGATCAATTTTCAATCATAAATACTTTTTGTATTTGAAAATGAATACACATTCGATGTGCTAGAGAAAAGAATGTTACGCACATCAAAAGGTTTTTCAAAAGTATTCGTCAATTCATTTCCTGGACCAAGGTTGATTCAAGAGTGAATCGCCCCATTATTTCTGTTAGGTCACCATTCTATCACATCACAACATGTATTCTAGAGACAGAAAGTTTTAGAGAGAGAAAGTAGAAGGAACTAATGAAGGATTAAGAAATGATTATTTTAATTAGAAGCAACACCCTCTCCCTTCAAGGGAGGGGGTATTTATAGTGTTTACATGGATAGGGGTGTTTTCCCTTGGTTCTAGAAGAACTTCTTATCACAGCTTATGGGTTTACTACATGAGCTGTAAATCTAATTACAAACATTTATAAACCATAATTATTAACAACCTATTACAAATTAAATGACCTACACTTCATAATAAAATATGTTCCTAACAATCACCCCTAAGTGTTTTTCATCATTTGTTGTCTTGCATAGGTTGTTTGACGTCTTGAACTTCTTTGGCATTCATAGCTTGTGACGTCTTTGATTCTTTGCATCTTTGTTCTTTGTTCTTATTGTTGTGATCAGTTGTGAAATCTTCCTTTTATCAACATCTTTGTTTCTGGTGCTTTTACGTCTTTTTCCAACATGCTCATACTTCTTGTGAAGTTTGTGATCCATACATGTGAAGTTTACATTCTTTATCTCTAATCTTTGACTTGTGGCTTTTCTGATTTTCTGACTTTGAAGTGAAATTTTGCTGAACTTTTCTTCTGCTTAGATTTTGATGAGAATGTCTTTCTGGTGTATGTACGAGCATGTGGAAATGAGCTGTTGATGGTAATGATGGTGGTTATGGTCTGCGACGAGTACCTACAATAAAACAGTTAGCAATAAAGTTTCCGACGTAAGAGTTTGGATATTTTGTACAAGTACATCCCAGTTCGCTGGCATGATCTTTGACGAATCTCAGATCGGATACTTGCTAGAATTTCCCTGTACTCAATATCTTCACTTTGTCGTTGTGAGCCGCTGGAGTATACCGAGGTATCACTCCACGATATAGACCGTTTGAGACCACCGCGAACATTAAGCGTAACCCACAAGGGATTACCGAAGTGACCTGCTGTCAGGGCTGTTTGATGTTGACCCTGGCAGGAATTTCCATTCAATCACTGAGGATCACAATTGTGAATCCCCTTATAAATGTTCAGGCAGATTGCTAAGATCTGCGTAGGACTCTGGAATATGTCATTTGTGTCCTTATTGTTTGAACAATCTAGTGATGTAATATTAGGTGTTCCTAAGAGATCTTGTAACGAATCTCATGGCTCTAGACTCAATAGTGCACTTTGGTTTTCCTAAGCGGAGACTAGGGAGAGGGTCTCCTTCTTCAATATTAACAATCTCTAAGAGAGAGTCAATATATTACGTAGGGTTCCCTGTGAGAATGAAACAAGCTCTTTTGAGAGAAATTGAGTAGCTTAGAAGGTTTAGTGCATTGCGTCACTGGGTCCATGACGACTTTGTCTTCAATACCGGTGTCATCTTGTGACAACTAGTAGCATATGAATTGAACCCGGTGTCTGCCCTAAGTTGAATAATTTGGAGGGCTATTTCTTTTCACCCTTTTCTTTAACTTTTCTTTTTGATTCTTCAACTCCTTCTTTCTATGATTCTCATTTTCTCCTTTTTCAATCATACCTAAGGACTTCTAAATACTAACTATTTGTGGTGTCCTTGGGTAGATCCCTCCGGCTCTGGCAGATCATAGGACATTTATTCCTAAACTTAGACACCTTTTAACTCCATGACTATCCTATGTTGCCACAAAACCTTTTCTTGAAAATCTCTCAAGATGTTTATGATGAAAAACATGTTTTACTAACACCTTGAGAGTTTTTGGTTTTTCAGAAATACTCCCCCGCCACATGTGCTTATGAGTTTTGACTGAAATCTGCACAGAGAGGGTAGAGCTCACACTTTTGAACTGGTCGACTCTTGATAGACAATTCCTCGCGAGACACGGTTACGTTGTATAGTTAAAGAGTTCCATTATCAGCTTTTAGGTGACAACTAGCTCTAATAACTACCGTGAAGATGTAAACTCTCCTTGAAATGGAGGTTAGACCCGCCAAAGTTCATTTCAATCAAGAGTGTCTCGGATTGGTACATTCTACTAAGATAAGTCTTGGAAGACAATTTTTTTCGATTACTGACATTCAAAGATCGTCAATTCATTGGTGATGTCTGAGTCGAGCACATGATGAGATTCCATAACTTCCTGATCAACAATTTTAATCACATTTCTCCCCCTCAAAAATAGCATATGAATGTTGTTTTTGAAAACATGTTGATTAAAATATGCTTTTTGAGGCGTTTGAAATTCCTTTGGGAAGAAACGGATTTCAAAAACATTTGATTTTGAGCAAAGATTTTGTGTTGCAAACAGTTAAGAAGCTTTCGCTCCTTTAATAACGATTGAGGCACTGAAGCGTACCACAGGGTCCTTTCGTGGAATTAGATTTTGTTTTTGTTGAACAAAAGTACTCCCCCTCAAATACGGAAACATGTTCGAGAGATAGCCTTCTTGAGCTGAATTTAAATGTAGTGTTATAATTCGGACTCAAGGTTTGAAACAGAAAAAAATTCGTAACTCACAAAAATTTCCTAAGTCACAAAAATATTTTGAAACTCACAAAATTTTCTAAGTCATAAAAAATATTTGTAACTCACAAAATTTTCTAAGTCATAGAAAAAAAATTTTAACTCACAAAAATTTCTTAAGTCACAAAAATATTTTAAAACTCGCAAAATTTTCTAAGTCACAGAAAAAACTTTGTAACTCACAAAAAATATTTTGTAACTTACAAAATTTTCTAAGTCACGGAAAAATTTTTTTAACTCACAAAAATTTCCTAAGTCACAAAAAATATTTTGTAACTCACAAAAATTTTCTAAGTCACAGAAAAAATTTTGTAACTCACAAAAAATTTCTTGAGTCACAAAAATATTTTGAAAGTCACAAAATTTTCTAAGTCACAGAAAAAAATTTGTAACTCACAAAAAATTTCTAAGTCACAAAAAAATCTTTTCATAACTCACAAGATTTTTTATTTTCTTTTCTAACTCACAAGGTTTTGAAAAACCCTAACTCACAAGGTTTTGAATCCTAACTCACAAACTTTTTTTCATTTTTTTCATAACTCACAAATTTTTTTTTTTTTTTTTCGTAACTCACAAGATTTTTCATTTACCGAATAACTCAAAAGGTTTTGAAAAATCCTAACTCACAAGGTTTAGAATCCTAACTCACAAGGTTATTCATTTACTTTTCTAACTCACAAGGTTTTGAAAATCCTAACTCACAAGGTTATTCATTTACTTTTCTAACTCACAAGGTTTTGAAAAATCCTAACTCACAAGGTTTAGAATCCTAACGCACAAGATTTTTCATTTACTTTTCTAAGTCACAAGGTTTTGAAAAATCCTAACTCACAAGGTTTAGAATCTTAACTCACAAGGTTTTGAAAATTCCTAACTCACAAGGTTTTGAGTCCTAACTCACAAACTTTTTTTTTTCGTAACTCACAAGAATTTTCATTATATTTTCGTGACTCACGATATATTTTTTTAAGAAAATGGAAAATCTTTTTGGATTTTGAAAGATTTTATATTTTTGTATTTTGATTTTGAAATATGTATTTACAAAGAAAGATGTTTTGGTGTTTGACGTTTTAAGAACGATTGAGTAAATTTTCCAGATCTTCTGGATTCAAACACCGCATACCAATTTGATGGACAAGCTCAGTAAACCTTGCGGGTGGCAAAGCTTTGGTGAACAAATCCGCCAATTGGTATTGAGTACCCACAAAGTATAATTCAATTGTACCCTTTTCGACATGCTCTTTGATGAAATGATATCGGAGAGCAATATGCTTTGACTTGAAATGCTGAACCGTGTTGCAAGAGATGGCAATGGCACTTTTGGAGTCACAGTACATTGGTATCTTGTTGAATACAAAGCCGTAGTCCATCAACTGTAATCTCATCCAAATTATCTGAGCACACCATGCTGACATGGCAACGTATTCTGCTTCTGTTGATGACATGGATGTACAGTCTTGTTTCTTTGACTGCCAAGACACAAGTTTATCTCCGAGAAACTGAACACCACCAGATGTACTTTTGTGTGTATCTAAACACCCTGCGTGATCAGCGTCTGAAAAAGCTATTAGTGCAAAATTAGAATCCTTTGGATACCAGATTCCCAAGTGAATGGTTCCCTTTACGTAGCGAAGGATTCTTTTAGCCTCATTGAGGTGTCTTTCAGTTGGTCTTGACTGATAACGGGAGCAAAGATATACATCAAATACAATGTCAGTTTTGCTGGCTGTTAGATACATGAGAGACCCAATAATACTTCGGGATTTTGTAGGGTCAATCACTTTCCCATGTAAATTAGCATCCAGCTTTGGTGAGGTTGTAGACATAGGTGTGTTATAAGTATCACAACTGGTCATTCCATGTTTCTTTAAAATTTCAAGAGCATATTTGGACTGATTTAAAAATATGCCACGGGGAGATTGATGAACCTGAAGTCCTAAGAAGAACTTTAGTTCACCCATCATGGACATTTCAAAATTTTGTTTCATTAATTTTGCAAAAGCGTTTGAGTACTTTTTATGTGTTGAACCAAAAATGATATCATCAACATAAATTTGAACAATTAAAATATCTTCCCCGTGACGTTGAATGAAAAATGTTGAATCAACAGTTCCTTTGGTAAACTGATTAGCGGGAAGAAATTTTGACAGTTTGTCGTACCAGGCCCTAGGGGCTTGTTTAAGACCATAAAGAGCCTTTTTGAGCTTTTACACGTAGTTTGGATGTTCTGAATCAACGAATCCTTCTGGTTGACCCACATATACTTCTTCACGGAGTTGACCATTTAGAAATGCCGTTTTCACATCCATTTGATAAACCGTGATATTCTTGTGTGCAGCATATGCCAGAAATATCCGTACAGCTTCAAGCCTAGCTACTCGTGCAAAAGATTCTTCATAATCTATGCCTTCTTCTTGAGAATACCCTTTAGCCACAAGACGAGATTTGTTGCGAATAACATTGCCTTCAGCATCCAGTTGTTTTTCCAGATCCATTTGAGTCCAATGACATAAATCCCATCTAGTCTTGGAACAAGTTCCCAGACTTCGAGACATTTGAGCTGATTCAACTCTTCTTGCATTGATTCAATCCAATTATCATATGTCATAGCTTCTTTGATGTTTCGTGGTTCTTCTTGACAAACGGTAAGAGCATAAACACAAGTTTCAGCATCGGTGTGAAGACGTTGTCTTGTCATGACTGGGTTAGAAGGGTTGCCAATCACATTCACTAAGGGATGATCGTTTGTCCATTTATGTGTCGAAGGGTGATGATTGAATGTTGCATGCATATTAGACGGATCCAAATTGCGTGAAGATGACTTGCCAATGTCAGGAATGGTTGGAGCCGGTGCAAATGGATTGAAGAAAGCATTTTCGTCATAATCTGCAGGTGCGGGTACTTCTTGAGTTTATGTTTCATCAGCTGTGTCAGTGTTGGATGCAATGTGTTCTTCTGTTGATTGAGAATCATTCAGTGATGCATCTGGTGCAACAGTTGTTGTTGGAGGAGGTGTATCGGGCATTGGATTATTATCTGGGTGTGCAGCGGAAACATTCGATACATCTGGAGCACTACTTTCGGGAATCTCATCAAACAGAGGAGCAAACAAAGTTTCCAATTGTTGACGAGTGAATTCCATGGGTGGAACATCTGATGAAAAAGGAAATTTTAGACGGTTGGATGCGGGTCCTAAGCAGTTTTGCTCAGATGCCATTTCTGTAAGCTCGTCAAAGTTGACATGAACGGTTTCCATCATTTGTCGAGTTCGACGATTCCAAATTCGAAATCCTTTTGAATTTTCACAATATCTAATGAACACTCCAATGTCAGCTTTCGGCTGAAGTTTATCAATATCATCACGATCATTTTTCGGATAACACAGTGCACCGAATACATGAAAATATCTGATATCTGGTTGGCGGTTGTGAACAATCTCATATGGAGTTTTATTATGGCGCGTGTGAATGATGGAACGGGTTTGAGTAAAACATGCAGTTGAGACGGCTTCAGTCCACAAGAAATCCGATAATTGTGAGAAAATCAACATTGTTCGAGCAGCCTCCACTAACATTCGGTTTCATCTTTCAACAACACCATTTTGTTCAGGAGTACGAGCAATCGATGTCTGATGTGTGATTCCAACTTTCTGAAAGTAAGCACGAAGTGTTTGATTCTTGAATTCAGTTCCATTGTCTGTTCTTACAATTCGAACGGTGTTTTTGAGTTGAACCTGAATCTTTGTGAGAAAGGTGATAATCATTGTTGGAGCTTGATCTTTAGTTTGAAGAAAATAGACCCAAGTCCATCATGAATAATCATCAATAATAACCAAAATGTAGCATTTGTCATTCACACTTTGTACACGCATAGGACCACATAAATCCATATGAAGCAAGTGAAGAACATGTTGAGAACTTGGTTCTGGTTTTGAGGGAAAATTAGATCTCTTGCTCTTGCCTTGTTCACAAGCCAAACATAAGTGATCTTTGGGGTATCGGAACCTTGGAAGACCATCAACTAACTTATGACGAGCGAGTTCAGTCATGGTTTTGAAGTTTAAATGAGAAAGGCTTTTGGGCCATAACCATGATTTCATCGAAGTTGCTTCTGAGAGAAGACAAATCGGTGAAGATGCAATCATATCGGACATAGGAATCGTATAAATATTTGTGCTCCGATTTTCGGTGAGTAAGTCATGTCCTTCCAAATCACGTACGTAACATGTTTTAGAGCGAAATGTAACTTCCAAATCATAATCACAGAATTGTCCAACTGAGAAAAGATTGTGTCCAAGACCTTCAACATAATAAACCCGACTGATCTCGATGTTTCCATTAACATAATCTCCATATCCCATTATTGCAGCAAAATGATCATTCCCGAATCTGACAGTACCGATGAACTTGGAAACAAAGTTTACTAACAGCTTGAGATTGCCTGTCATATGTCGGGTACATCCGCTATCAACAATCCACATAACGAGTTGAATCAGCCGCAACACACGAAGACAACAAGGGTGGTATGATGGAAACAGTGGAACCCAAAGAGTTAGTGGGTTCCATTATGTTAGTGTTACAAACATTTGCACATTTAGGAATCCATTTAAAACTTGAGGTACGATGCAACCATTGTTGCCATAACCAATTATTTTTCGCTTTGGTCTTAGTGAAGTCACTAGGTGAGTATACTTTCTTAGAAGATGCTTTTGCAGCAATGGGTGTGTCTACAGAATTCTCAGAAACTACACTGTGCACCTTCGCTAAATTTGATTTTGCAACTATAGTGGACCTAGAGGGAGGGCCAGTTATAGATTTCTTAGAACGAGCTAACAGAGAATTCGCAACACATTTTTCATGATTACCAGACATCATACTTTTACGACAAAAAACACAAGAAGCATTAAAGTTTGAAACGTTTAAAGACTTATCATTCGTTACACTGACATTAGAATTACAAGTTTCCAAATTTGAATCTAAAGCAGATGCAACATGATTTTTATTCGATTTCCTAAGATGAACTTCTACTTTTGATGTCGGACGAGTGCTCTTCCTATGTTGTGAGATCCTAGTATTTGCTTTTTGTCTCTTATTCTCGGATCTTCTAACATTAATAGACGCAACTATTCCTGTAGAAGTGGAAGAAAGCAAATTAGTTTCCTGAGTTTTTTCAATTATATACATGCCAGGAGCAATCACGTTTGTGTTACTAGACTTGCTAGATTCTGGTTTAGCTAGCTTTTCTTTAAGCTCAATGATGATGTGCTTTTTATCCTGAATTATGGAATTTAATCTTCCTTGTTCACCCAACATTTGTCGAGCTTATTCAACATGGTGATCAAGTTCTTTTGATGCTTCAGAACGAACAGTTTTAAGAGAATCAAAAATCGTTTGATATTCCTTTTTGACTTGTGCAATCTCTTGTTCATATTTGAAAATTTGACATTTTAACGACGAATTTTCATCATCAAGAAATTCGACTTTTGATAGTCACGACTGTTCCAAAGACAACTTTTTCTTTTGATTCTATAAAGCAATTTCAGATTCAATTGTTTGAGACTGACACCATTGAAGTCTTCGTTTAAGTTCAGAAATATCCATTGAAAGTTTAGATTGAACATCATCATTTTGTGAAGACATTTTCCCATTTTCCTCTTTTAATTTCTCAATTCCATGCCTTAACATTTGATTGTCCATGTCCAACGTTTGAACCATATTGAGATTCTCAGCAGTTAACACATTATCATTCACAGAAGCAAATTCACAATATATAACCACATAAGCAATATTAGCAGAAAGAGCATCTTCTAACAATTGATCAAAGGCATTTTGAAGATCTTGGTTTTTGCATTATTCTTGTGAAACTGAGTTTTCAAGTGTGTTAAAAGCTTCAATCATTGAAGTCACCTCTTGTTGAAGTTCCCTTTCCCAGCATGTTGCACACAGATGCAAATGTGCGACGTGCAGTGAAATTTGGGTTTGAAACATTTGTCTTTGCTCTCTTGCATAAGCAGATTGAAAATTAGATGCTTTTAACTCATAATTTTTCTAAATTGCCGTTTTTAAAAATGAAATATCTTCCATAAACGTTTGAATGTACCGTAATACTAAACAAGGTTTAGGAGTTTTTGGCAACGAGTCGATTTTGCAAGAGGACGGTAAAGGACCATTTATTTGTGCAACACTGTGAACGGGACCTTCCACGCAAGATGCCTCAGTTATTTCAGAAATATTATACGATGGTGTTGAAATGACATTCAGTTTGTAAAAAGCATTTTCTCTTGTGTAATGATAAGGTAAAATTCCATTTTGTCGCAATTTTAAGCGACTTCGGTCATCTTGTGCCCATTGTTCCTCACAATCAAATACAACAAGTTGCATGCTTGGATCTAAATGACACTGAGCACTATACAATTTGGGTATTTCCTTGACAGCTGTGTGAAGAAAGCGTGGGTGATTATACCCAAGAACAAAACGTTTTAAGTCATCGGGACTCGGTAGTAAAGTGGACATTTCAATTTGTTTTACTGAGTGGCCAATCTTATCTACAACAGTGCCAAAATCTTTTAACTGTCTTTCCAATCGAAGAATTTCCTCGATTTGATCATCAATACGTTTCTTAGATTTCTTCTTGAATTCAGAAAAATTTGACCGATTTTTTGAAAAATCTTGTTTAGTATTTGAAAGTTCCGTTTGAAGATTTTCAATGTTTTTTTGAAGTTCAGACTTTTCTTGTTCAATTTTAGAAGTCTTTTTATTATTTGACGCAACAATTTCGTGCATCTGATGTTGAAAGTTTTGTTCGTTAACGTAAGATTTTTGAAAGGCCACTTCAAAACTTGTTTCTCGGGTGGTTTTTGTTTCAAAATCATTTATCCATTTTCGACAACTCTCAAGTTCAGCAGTCAAGGATGTAATCTCAGCCCTAAGGTTTGGGTTTATCTCATTACATTTTGTAGTTTGGGCTTGCATTGGCAGAAGTAATGAATTAACATATTCTGAATCTAGATCATAAATTGCTTCACTTTGTTCAACATGTTCATTATTTTCATCATCACTTAGTTCATCAAATGTAACCACGGGGTTAATTTGACCGGCTTCAATATGATTAAATAATGATCCATGTTGAACGGATTGCCGCTCATCAGGTGCAGATGCAGACACAATTGCATTTATGAGGCATATATCAGTGTCAGGTACCTGAGATAGACCGTCTGTGTCATAGACCGGTCCATTCTCTATTTGACAGATGGGATGTTCCTGCATATTTTCCATCAAAACAACTGCAGCATTTGCTTCCATATCTTCATACTCATCATCTGAGAGAGTATCTTCCGTAAAACCTTGCTGAGTTTCACTGAGTTCTCCCCCTGCTTCATCCTTGTGTGCCATCAGCATGACTTGATTGTAGTAATCACCCCCTCTGGTTCGTGGTTCAGGACAAGCATTAGCAAGATGTCCTTGCTTTTTGCAATTATATTAGCGAATAGTAGTCCCTGAAGCTGGTGAATTCCCTGTTTCCACAACTTGAACATTTATTTTGAAGTTATTACAACCCGATCCCTAGCTGATGTTTGACCATTCCCAGAATTACCAGAATACCCACTTGTAATCATTCGACGAACACTAGTTATGTTCTAAACTTCAAATTTTCCACCTTGTATAACTGCTTAACTTTTGGGATTTGATGAGGAACGAAGATGATTGTTTGACTGGGTAGAGAACTTGGAGAAGGATTTAGCAATAAAAGCCATTCCATGATTCAATGCTTCAAAAGAATCATCTTGATCATCATTGGTTTGAGCATAGTATGCATTGTTAGAATCACCTTCGGGGTTGACTTGATGAGAAGGTGTGGGTGGAGCATACGCAAAGTGACGTTGTTGTTGATCAAAAGCATGATTTGACTTTGGGTAAGGATTCGGATAACCATGTGCCATGAGAGCAATCTGATCAGCAATCGGTGGTGGAAGGAAACCGTGTGTGCCACGAGCTTCTTTATCTTTGAGAACCTCATATTGATGATGTTTCAGATAATCATACAACAACCCATACTTGACATCATGAAGATCCTTGACATCATGAAGATCCTTGACTTGTCGAACAAAAGTAACATACTTATGCCAATTCGGTCCTAATGAGTTCAGAAACTTTGTGTTAATAGCAATGGTTGGAAGATCAATCTTATGTCGGTGCAAATCATTGACCACATTTGTGAAACGATGATAATATGATTCAAGTGATTCCCCAGGCTCAATGGTAAACACATCAAAGTTGTGATACAGCTTAGACTCCATGTCGATCTTGTTGAGTTCAGCGACTTCCATCAAAAGATGAATTTGTTCCCACATAGCTTTCGCAGTTGTCTATGCATCAATACTTTTATAAATCGGATTAGGAATTCCAAGAAGTATTTGTTGCATAGCAAGCTCATCGGCTTCAAGATGAAGTAGTTGTTCTGGTGTTAAACGGCTCAGTGGAACAATTGAGATAGTATCGGGTCTTGGTGGAACAGTTGTAGGATCTTCAGGAATAGTTTTAGTTGGCATTTGAAAGGGTCCTTCTAGTATCACCTTCTTCAGATACTTACCATGAGGTTTCTTGAGTTCCATATACCTTAGAAATCGACTTGCCCATTGCACATAATTACCTGGTGTAAGCATTGGAGGACGAGTATCCGAACCAACTTCATGAATCGATTGCTGAATTGTAACAGCTTCACACATTTGAGAAAACCAAGTTTGTTGTGGAGGTATTTGTGGAACCATTGAAATTCGTTGTTGAACTTGTTGTGGAGGTTGTTGTGGAGGTTGTTGAGGAGCTTGTTGTGGGGGTTGATAAGGATAATACGGGTAACGAGGATAGTACGGATATGGTGGTTGAGGCATAATTGTTGTTTGATGAATGATGTGGATCGTTAAGGATAATTAAGGTTGATGTTGTTTAGGTTTAGGTAGATTAGTATCAAAGTCCAGAAATCCTAACTCACAGAAATCCAAAGTAGCATAAATCCAAACTTGCAGAAAAAAAACTTGCAGGAATATGAAAAAGCAAACTCGCAGGAATCTGAAAACCAAACTCGCAAGATTCTGAAATCCTAACTCGCAAGATTCTGAAATCCTAACTCGCAAGATTCTGAAATCCTAACTCGCAAGATTCTGAAATCCTAACTCGCAGGATTCTGAAAACCTAACTCGCAGGATTCTAAAATCCTAACTCGCAAGATTTTGAAATCCTAACTCGCAGGATTCTGAAATCCTAAACTCGCAAGATTCTGAAATCCTAACTCGCAGGATTCTGATAACCTAAATCGCAGGATTCTGAAATCCTAACTCGTAAGATTCTGGAATTTGCTAACTCGCAAATATTCAAACCAGAAATCCTAACTCGCAAATCTTCAAGTCTGAAATATTTCAAACTCGCAAAAATACGTATTTTAGACCTAAAAAATCATAAATTTCAATCTAAAACACTTTTTTAAGCAAGGATTTCTATTAGATCTAATCAATATGAACCTAAACTATGATAAAGTATCTCACTTTTTAGATAAAAATGATTTTGAAAAAATTTAAAATTTTCTAACTTACTAAAATTCATAGATCTAAAAAACATGAAATTTGATCTTTATCACAACCAAAACAATCCCTTGGCTCTTGATACCACTTGTTAGGTCACCATTATATCACATCACAACATGTATTCTAGAGAGAGAAAGTGGAGGGAACTAATGAAGGATTAATAAATGATTATTTCAATTAGAACCAACACCCTCTCCCTTCAAGGGAGGGGGTATTTATAGTGTTTACATGGATAGGGGTGTTTCCCCTTGGTTCTAGAAGAACCTCTTATCATAGCTCATGGGTTTACTACATGAGCTGTAAATCTAATTACAAACATTTATAAACCATAATTATTAACAACCTATTACAAATTAAATGACCTACACTTCATAATAAAACATGTTCCTAACAATTTCTATTCAGTTGTCACAAGCTTGATCTTTTGAAAAGATCTCACATGTTACCCACCAAGAGCTTGTTTTATGTTGGCTCTAGAAGGATTTCCATCTTCATTGTGAATACTTTACATATCACTCGGATGTTCTGGCAATACCACGAGGATAATGCGTAGGACTCTCAATATATATTCTTACTTTCCACATTGTGTGAAACAGTAAGTCTTCATGATTGTGTGTCCTAGTGAGATTTTGTGGATGATCTCTTGGCTCTAGACTCAATAGTGCACTTTGGTTTCCTATTCGGAGACTAGGGAGAGGGTCTCCTTCTTCAATATCAACCATCTCTAAGAGAAAGTCGATAGATAATGTAGGTTCCCCGTGAGAATGAAACAAGTCCTTTTAAGAGAACTTGAGTGGTTTGGCAAGTTTAGTGCAGTGTGTCACTGGGTCCATGACGTCTTGTCTTCAATGATGTTGTTACCTTAGTAACCACCAGTAGCATATGTATTGAACCCGGTTTCTGCCATAAGGTTGAATTATTGGAGGGCTATTTCTTTTCACCCTTTTTATATTCATTTCTTTTTCATTCTTCAACCCCTTCAGTGCTTACCGAGACTTCATTACTAGAACCTTGTTGGGTTTATTCGAGTTCTAGCTCTTTCTTAGTCGGCACTCTTCCCTTATTCTCACTTTTTCTCCTTTTTTCATCATACCTAAGGAATTCGACACTATCTAGTGGATTGTCCCAGGGTAGGTACCTCCGGCTCTGGCGAGATCATGGGAACTAATAACTAAAATTACCATCCTTATATCTCCAATGCATAAATTAAAGTGGTCGGTCTTTTGGTATAGTTCTTTCCTTCTTGAAACCAATTGAAAAATCATTTGGAAAATCAATCAAGGTACTTGTGATATAATATCAAAGCATTTTGTACCTTAATTGTTTTTGATCATTTAGAAATGCTCCCCACTCAACATGTGCATTATGATTTTGAAATTTTTTATCACATGGAGGCAAGAGGACTTTGAAATATTTCTTGATCACAATTTTCAAAGAAAAATCCTTTTGATTTTTTTGGTAAATGCTCCCCCTCAATATATGCGTTGGTTGTTTGAAATTATTTAACACATAGAGGAAGGAGTTGTTTGAAGTACTTCCACGGTCACACTTGCCATATAGAAAACCATTTCAAAATCAATCAAGGTAATTTATGTTGAAATATAGAAATCTTTGTACCTTGAAAGTTTATTGTCTTTTGAAATGCTCCCCTTCAATATGTGCATCAATTAATGAAAATGTTTAGCACATATGGGAGAGCAGCCTGCACTTTTGAAAAAAAACGATCACCTTTTATCAGATTTCATATTTAAATCACATTTTCTCCCCCGATCAAAAATATCAAACCCTTTGAGATTTTGGATCCCAAGTGATTTAAATAGGTTTAGATAACATGGGAGAAAATTGTGGTCAGATTAATTTCATGAACTGATAAGGACCAAATTTTGTCATTAAAGATTGTTATTGTCGGGTATGATAATTTTAAGAGCTCTTTGGGTAAAAGAAAAAATTTCACATCAAACAAGAACAGAAAAAATTTCATTTTGAAAGATCTATGAGTTTAACGAAAAAGAATCATACCCTAACATAACATTAAATCTTTAGATCACCACTTCATAACGTACAAACGGACTTGTTAGATGAAATAACGTTTGAAAATATTTAATTTGAAATCACTTAAGATTTGACAAAAATGAAGTCCGGTTGATTTTCAAAACTTTTGAGTCCGATTTATTTTCAAAAAATATTTTTCCACTTTGAGAAATTCACAAAATGGTATCATCCACTACTTGTCCTGCACAAAGATACGTTAGGTGGTGTAGAAGCTGCTTCTGTTGTAGCTGTAAGGCTGGAAGAAAACTATCTGCTGATATAGTGAGACCTCTGAAATTGTCTATTTTATGCAAAGAGATCTGATTAAGTTCTGTTTCTTCTTTTGTCGACCCAAGATATAGTTGCCCTTTCCTATCGGCATCCAATCATCTACTTTTTGGGATCCAGAGCGGGAACATTCTTATATACCATGTTATCTGCATAGGTTAGTGGACATACATACAGATATATGGTGGTCGACAACACCCAAACAACAATCGACTAATAAAAGTCAATTCAACATATAAAATCATTCAGTCAGATCATAAAAAGGCATGGAAATTATGTGTTCATCAAAATTCAATTATCTAATCTTAACAATCGTATCCTAGATTCCTAGCCATTCCAAGTTGGCAAACAATTTTTTCTGTTAAGTATAAAGGATGATTAAATAAGCCTGTTAGATGATATAGATTTGAAAACATTCTCCCCCTCAATCAATGAATCATTTTATGAAAAGTTTTAAAAACGCTGAAGTCATTGATTGAGTTTCCAAATTTTATGAAAACTCCAATTATGATTGATTTTCAAGCAACTCATTTTCCACCATTTTGTAAAACAAACATTTTTCTGAAGAATCATAGAAAGAAAAATATTTGTGTAGGAACAACAGTCTTTTTGTCGACATGCTTTCTATATTAAGTTTTAGGATAAGTGCATGAATTTATGAAAATTGATTTAGCGCAGCACTTTCCCTTTTTGAAACGCGGGTTGCATATCTGAAATAATAGCAAACCATAATTTTAAGAGCGGGTTACAGTCTCAAGTAACTGTAAGCCATAGTTTTTGACATGTTTTGAAAAGATATTTACACCTTCTGCTCGAACTTCATCTAATTTCTCGTGCCATTATTGAATGACATTTCTAAGACCGTAGATGTTATCGATACCAGAAGACATGTCTTGAGACAAACAATAATTTTGGTATTTTTAAAATTTTATGATTTTTATGGATTTTTGTTGATTTTATATTTTTCTATTTTCTTTTTGTCGGTTTTATATTTTTGTATTTTGGTTTTTGATAAATATTTACAAAGAAGATTATATAGTTTAAGAAGATGATGACACGATTATCGAGATAAGGATATCGAACTGCCCCGTTGTAGAAAATATAACTCATCATCTCTTAGAATTTCACCACGAAAGCTTTTGAGGCTCTTGAATCGTCGTGAAAACTTGAACCTTCTAAAAGTGAGACTTTGGTAACTTCCCCCCATACCGAAAATCTTCTTCTTGAGCAGATTCTAAGCTCTCTTTCAAGCTTGCCTTATCCAGGTGCACAAAGGAGCACACCATTATCATAAATATTTATGCTCCTTTTAAGAATGATCATCGATTCTCCATTCGGGGTTATATCCTCAAATCGAACAGCAACCGATCATCCCACACTTTGAATAATTCTTCTCATATTTATTTCCTCTAAAGTCCGAAGTGATGCATACCAAAAGGTGTCAAGAGCCATTTTCCCCACGTAGTTGAATTGATGCAATCAGTCTCTTTGAATAAAGTTCACGAACCCGAAGTAAACATATACCGGAAGAGAGAATAATCTATAATACCGAAGTAGCAGATTGAATCACTGATCATCGCTGCGGATATCAACTGCGGAATAAATCATTAAGTCCGATCACATGAATCTGCTGAACATCCCTGAAGTACATTTCTATCCCCTGATGATAGGGTATAAAGCTCAAGAACCTGAAGTACCCAAATGCCCAAAGAAAGAATAACCGGTAACATTGAAGTAGCAGGTTGAATCACTGATTATCTCTGCGGATGTCAACTCCAGAATAAGTGATTAAGCTCTCAAGTGAAACAGCTTTGCGTCCCCAATGTACACATTTCTCTCTCCCCTGATGATTATGATATCATCGAAATCATCACACACTTGTGTACCTCTTTTATCATCAGAAACTAACTCTTCCATCTCTTCCCCCACATAGTTGGAATAAGAACACTAAAAGCCACGAGTTAAGACACTGAGTTTCTCTGCGGTTATGACCTTTGTCTTCCCAAGATAACTTCAATCAAGTAGAAGTATTAAGTTCATCATGTTTACTCGTTGTGCTTTTAGATGTGTGTCTCCTTCCCTCTTGTTGGTTATGATACTTCAGAAGCAGCAACACATTGTACGCTCATATACTTGAAATCTTTTGAGAAGAACACTTGAAGTATTTATGAGAATCAACTTGCTGAAGAATAATGTGAGCAAATCTAATTAGGGATTAAATTCGACATTTCACTCTCCCCTAATTAGTGCTCTCTCCTAAACTGACAATCTTTTTGATAAATGCCCGGATTAAGAAGAAGTCTTTTGATAATTAAATGCAACTCATCTTTAGTCTTCTAACATACAGCAAAAAATGTAGAACAGACTGTAGACTCGACCTTCTTCAAGATTGTCCATTTGGGGAATAGAAAGTTAACATCTTCATCTCACCAAATGCATTCCAATTAACTTACATATAGCGAATCCCTTTAACTAAAATCCCTCCCAATCAAACAAGAACATAAAGATGTTCATCAAGGAAATCAGCCGTGAAGCATTAACTGGAAGCACTTTTTCATTAATCACATCAGCCCGTGAGAAGATGTCAACCAACGGCTCTTAGAAGAAACTCCATGTGAAGATGACCCGATAAGAAGAAGCTTGGTTCCTAACATGAGTTTGGAGCCATATGACCATTTATTCTTGGATGTCAAACAACCTTAAGTATATTCACATTTCTCCCCTCAAGAAATGCATATGAAGTTGTCATTCTTGATTAAACAATTGAAATCATCACGATGTAGTTTAATCCTACTTCTCCCCCGCAAAACTTGCATATGAAGTCGCCATTTCCAATTTTGATTGAGCAAGTGAAATAAGAATACAGTCAATGGTAAATAGATCCACTTGAATAAGTGAAATCATCACGATGTAGTTTATTCACACTTCTCCCCCGCAAAAATTGCATTTGATGGCATCAGTGCCGATTTTGATTGAGCAGGTGAAATAAGAATATAATCAATGGTAAGTAGATCCACTTAATAACTCGGTGATCATGGAAAAAGCATGAAGCTTGTTGATGAGAACGGTCATAAACAAGAAGATTTCTCTTCTTCTGAAGATAAAGTGCACTGAAGCGAACACTTTTCTTTTCTTTAGGGAACGAGGTTTGAACTGTTGTATTCAAACATTATCTCTCTCTTTTATACTACTCTTGGCTAACTTGTTATCAACCCCATTATCATTCAGTCGGCTCTTTGTCGTGACAACTGATGGAGAAAACCCAATATGATGAATTTGACACTGAAGTAAAATAACCCGAAATTGTGACTTAAACTTGCACCAATGTGTGACAAAGAGCGGTTCAGAGAGTTCATGCAACATTGAATCCCTAAGTACTCTATATTCTTCACCCAACCAACCTTCAAGTATAAGACGTACATCACCTCTTGAAAATCCATATTTTATTGTGACACTGAGCACTACAACATAACTCCTTAAAGTGATAGTTATTTTGTGACACTGAGCACTAATCACCCAAGAAATAACTAAATTTCCATGTCTTCGTCATTGAAAATGTTAAAAGCTCGAACAAGGATCTCGAAGAATCTTCATCCAACCATCCCCGATACCTTCAGATACTAAGTGCACTCGCCCGTGAAATTTCACTTCAACCTCAAATAAATAATAACGAATTAACGCCGTTGTCACATCTTGTGGTTAAAAGCTTAGATCTAGCCCCCTTTGACGTTTTAAATGAACTTTGATAATGGTTTCATCCCGACCATAGTCAAAAGCACATAAACTCGTAAAACATTGTAATAACCAAACTACCATGAAGAATATTCAACCAAAAATCATCTAAGCCATGAAGTACACACTATATCCCTTCTTTGAATTTGAAACCGTAGCACCAGACTCAGAAAAGATCCAGAAATACAATTTCTTTTCTCGAGGATGCTTCCATCATCACGGGATTTTACAATTATATGGTTTAAACCGAGAAGTAGATTCTTTCGCGGAATTTTACAAAACCAAGAATAAACTGAGAGATCGATCCAGAAATGCTCTTTTCTTTCACTAGGATGTTTCCATTGTTACGAGATTTTACAAATCTATGATTTAAACCGAGTAATAGATTCTTTCGCGGGATTTTACAAAATCAAGACTAACCATAAACAATAACAAATTGAATGTTTTATGACAACTTTGGTTTCAATGAAAATCTGTTTTAGAGGAACATGCAACGGATCATCAAAAATTCTTCTCCATCATCAACAATTCTTCTCCTATATGTACAATACTTTACAAACCATACTAAGTAGAGTAGTATACACTAGTTTCCCCTGGAGGTTGATCTTATAGCATCAAAATACATCAAAATACACGTTTCCCCCCATGATGGTTTCAAAATTTCGGAAGCATCATTAACGTGTACGACCATTTGCATGAGAAGTTCTTGTCATAAGCAAACATCTTGAAAAATCATGAATGACACTGAAAATTCTTGAAATATTTTTCTTAGACTATGAAGTATCATTGACATTCTGTAGCGTCAAATATCCCATGAGAATTACTTATCACATCTCAACCTTTAATCACATTGGCTAACACGTATTCTGTTGGCTATTGTTGTGACCACTTGGTGAAGTAAACCCGATATACCAAACTTGAACATGAAGTAGAATTCCCCAGATTTGTTACTTAAGCTTATACTAATCCTTGTAAAAAAGAAACGGTGTACCCAATGTACAAAACCTCTTGACGTATCCTCAACTGCGTAAGACACCGAAAGTGTAGCTACTTTGTGGTATAAGCGAGAAAGAATCACATAAGTAACTAGATAACCAAGTATTTACCACATTCAATAAATTCCCAAGCAAGTCATCTTCGCGGAAGGGAAGAAAGAAAGAAGATGAGATAAGTAAACGCGCCCGGAAAGCCTTACTACAAATCCATATAAGAAATACGATACAAACAACCCCGTAGTCAACTTTGTTCAAACATTATCGCAAGCCGTGAAATAGTATCCTCCGTGAAAATGTATAAACCAAAGTGCCGAACCGCATAACACTACAACTCTCATCATCAAATCTCTTAACTCATCAAATCGCATCATTAAATCTCATCATCAAAACTCATCAAATTGCAAATCTCATTATCAAATCTCATCATATAACGACACGCATCCAATGAACAAGATAATAATACCTGGTCCAAAAACCCAACATAGATAATCTAATCTGGTTGTGTTATCAATTTTAATATATCATGAACACAACCACGTATACCCAACATCCAATCATCCAAATCTCATCAAATATCATATTACAACAAACCTCAATCTTTCACATAATATCAAATCTCATTTTATGAATACTCAAACCGCATACAAAAAAGCCCATGAATAATTGCAAAATTATAATATCCAATTTACGGCCCAGTCACAAAATATAGTACCCGATCTATTTCATGTCTTAATATTCGGTCCAAAAATCCCAAATCCAATCCAACGTCTCACAAACTATTACTCAAGCCTAGCCCAATATAAAGTTACTACCCGATCCAAATTATCTTACCCTAGAATTTAGGGGTATATAAAACACAAACCTTATCACACCTCTTAACCTAATTCCTATCAAACCCTAATTATATAGTTATTCCGCCTACCCTCTCTCATTTTTTTCTTTCAACAACAAAACGCAATAACAATCTTATCTCACATTTGTTCTAAACACCATTTACCAAACCCTAATCTTCCTCAATCAAATATCTGCCCCCTCCTTTATCAAAACGCACTTCATCAATCAATAAATCATATCTTGAAACTGATGTTCGCCTCAGGGATGGCTTGAGGTCTTGAGACGGCTTCGAGATCAATTATGACTAGGTTACGGGTAAGATGTTCTCAATGAAAGTTATAAATTGTTTTTGTGTCATGAATCGAACGAACGAAAGACTTGATTTGACATAATTGTTAGAATCACTTATTTATTTTTGAATATTATCAAAAACTTTTAGATCTATGATGATTATCCTTTGTGGTGGTATGGATCTGAAAAAGGTCATAGAAAAATCTTTAACCCACAAAAAATCTGAGATCGTGAATATGTATTCAATTGTTGTGTATTTTTGATTTTGATAACGTGGGTTTCACGATGGTTTTCAGAACACAACATGACCCTATAGTGATTATAATCGTTTGAGTTTTGTGAATCTATGCTGATTGATGTTTCGTGTGATTGACCCTTGATGGTCTTGATGTATTCCTTTGAGACACGAATAAATCTGAGATTATTTTTCTTTTTCATTTTGAGTCTAGGTTAATAAAAATGAGGTTAGTTGTTTTTTTTGATGTGGATGATGGTAGGATGATGGTTGATTGATGATCATAGTTTATATTTTCGTTTTGTACCAGAATGATGGTTTTTTTTATGTGATTTGTATGATGTGTATGTGATTGTATCGGATGATGTTTGATGATATGTTTGAATCTATTGTATGAATTTGTGGTTGATGTTGTATGAATATGTAATTTTGACTTTTGTAATGTTTGTAATCCACTTTAGAGTTAAATTGTTTTAGATCTTTTCCTCTTATCAAAACACACAAAGGAATAGGTCAAAACGCAGTCATGTTTTAACAAACCGCAACTTTTGTGACAAATCGCACTTATCATTTCATCAAACCGCATCTTTCCTTTTAACAAACAGCATAACCTTTTTGAACTACAAAACGCATTGAGTTTTGCAACTTAATATAAAACCGCATATTTCCTTTTAACAAACCGCATAACCTTTTTGAACTACAAAACGCATTGAGTTTTGCAACTTAATCGCAACATCCTTTTATTAAACCGATTTTGACTTAACAAACCTCAGCAACCATATTTATCAAACCGCAATGGTTAATGTCAAACCGCACCTCATGTCAAACTGCATAGAAGTCAAACCGCTTAGGAACCAAACCCCATCAGGAACATCGAATCTGAACATTTTTATGTCAAACCACATCGAGGAAATGTACCTCAACCTCAGTGAAGAACAAGCTTAAAATTGTTTCAAAACTACTTAAAAACGAGATTCATAATAAATTAAAACCACCAGATTTACGATTAAAACAACTTAGACGACTTAAGTAACATCAACAGTTTTAAAACCAGCTTAACAATCAGCTTGAACATTGAATACCGGATTCGACATCACTTAAAAATCTGCTTAAAACCCACGAACTTAACAGCGAATAAAACCACGTCACCAACATCTAACAGCAGCAACAACATGAAACGAACAGAAGCAAACCACATCAAACACATAGACTAAAACCGTTATTCAAACCGTATCAAACCGCATCAAAACACATAGACTAAAACCGTTATTCAAACCGTATGCAAACCGCATCCAAGAAAACCGCATAAACCGCATAAAAAACTGCTCAAAATCCATACGAATCATCAAGAACAATATAACCTGGCTCTGATACCAATTGTAGGATCATACTTTATGTTGTTTAATGATTCGGGTGGTCTATGATGATGATAATACAAGTAAGCCATTTTAGAGAGAGAAAGTAAAGAGAGGGTGTTTTCTAGAGAGAGAGAGAGTAAACAAAAGGAAAAAGATTATATTAATAAAAAGCACCACCTCTTCCCAAGTGGGAAGAGGTATTTATAGTTACAAACAAAACGTCCTCCTTCGGACTGTGGATCAGGCATACAGTGGGTAAAGACCCGTCCGTCCTCCGCGGTGTTGCCCTAAACTAACTAACTAACTAAATTACTAAATAACTACGTAAAGTCTACAAGCTAAGATATGCTAAACTATATTTGGGGTGACCGACTCTTCAACATGGATTTTCTTCTTTCTTTTTCTTACCGAGAGCAAAACCAAACACCCCTATATAATATTTTTTTTGTTGTTTTTGGAAAACTAAGTCAAAAGCTACACAAAAATCACTCTAAAAAAGCTAATAAACATGTTACAAGACCCTTAAAACAAGCCCATATGTTTTTGGAAGTCAAAAACTCGTTTTTCTTTTTCTTTTTCTTCTACCGCAACAGCCCAAGTGGCCATTTTCACAGATTTATTTCTACTTAACCACAACACTATAAAATAAATGGTTTATGCCATTTTAGAGAGGGCATAAACAAGTTTCTAAAATGACAAGAATGTTCCTAAAAACCCTCAACGCCTCGCTTTTATTTGGCCTTGAATATTGTGTCGCGCAAAGATAATCAAACGCACCCTTTATATTAGTTTTAAGCTCATAAGTTGATAAGCTGTTAAAAGCTTGTTTTCAAACTTATATTAACTTATATTAATAAGCGATAACAATTCACGCCTTTTTCTAAGCTAAAAACCTCATTGTTTTGTAAACAAGACTACTTTTGCAATCGACCTAAAGCGTCAATGACTAAAACTGTTAAAACTCTAGGACTTATAATAAATATGAAGAATGCTTTGAGGGCCTAAGTGTCACTTGAAACTAAAGGGTAGAAATTGTCATTTCATCAAAGTTGAGGGGTAAAAGTTGTCATTTTTTAAAATATAAAGGGTATAAAATTTCATTTCATGAAAGTCGAGGGGTACAAATTGTCATTTTATAAAAGTTTAAAGGTGTAAACTGTCAATACTTGAAATTATAAGGGTATAAAGTGTAACATTTTATACATTATTTCGGAAATATCTTTTTAATACTTAAGGACTCAGGATTTTATAAAACTTATATACGAAATTGTCTATATCTTTAAACGATCGATCGAACCATAAAAATGAAATATGATAAATATTATCATCCACTAACTTTTTAAGAGACTTCATGTTGTCTCGTTCAACACTTAACCACCGACAAAACACTTATGATACCAAAGTTAACTCACGTATATATTTGAATACAAATACTGAAACTTGACATACCCATCTAGAACGCGTGTTGGAGCAGTTTATTCACAAAATTTGATTAACCAGACTATTGTATCACCGAGGTAAGTTCATAGTCCCACTTTTACATATTTTACAAACTTGTGGGGAGATACATGCTACAAACCTGAACACAAGTATTTTCTATATGCTATCCTGATTGCTATTGCCTAAGTACATACTATTTCCACTAAAAGTCCTTCATATCATGAGCCATTAATCACTTGCGAGTGAACGCGAATAACGTGGATAAATCTATTGGCAGTTGACGCCCCATTTGTGTTAGCTGGATAGGTAACCAAATGCACTTTATTTGAGAACAAATAGGAGGATGGCAAGCTCCTACCCGAGGGCACTGTTGCTCACATCATCACTATGATGTCTACAACCTACGTTAGTATTATGATGTCCAACTGTTAAGGTTTGCGTGTCATGAGACTTTGGGTAATATACCGTACTACAATATTACTGTTTTACTACTATGCAACTTGTGTTCAACTGATTATTATACAAAAACTATGGATTCACTCAGCCTTTGTGTTGACTTTTTTGCATGTTTTATCTTAGGTAACTAAAGCACGACTTGGCACGAAGTGGCTATGAACTTTCTTTTAAAAAGGGCGTTGATGTGCTACGTGTGTACAAGTTTTAAATTTATAAAAGGTGAATTACCAATATTACCAATAACACATAGGAGCAAGTGCACTCGTCCATTATAGCAAGATTATGAAGGTAAGTCGAGATCGTTCGCAGGGATTTGAGTGAATCTAGTTAACAAGTTTGAATCAACAGAGTCTATCCAAAACATATAACAACGCAAATAGATATAATGAAATTCAGATGATTAAAAACTACACTTGCTTAAACTAGCTTCATATCCTAGATTAGTGTGATTGTGTTAACCTCTTAACATGTTGGTTGTGATAATTAGTTGGTGTACTAATCTATTGTTCTTACAAGTTAAACCTTCGTCAAGATTTTAGTTCATAAAAACAAGCATTAAGTTTAACCAATCAATTCAAGATCAATTCAAGTTTCATAAGTTTACTTTCATAAAATTATACACAAAAACATCCACTTGTTTCATCAAATTGCTTAAAAAATGGTCAATACAAAAGGTAACCGATTATAGACAAAAGGCTACAATTGATTCTCAACAACTATAATTACGACCTTTTAGATGTTTCCAATCAATCCAATTTGATAATCAAAAAGCGTTTTTATTACAACCACACCTTAGTTCCTTTGTTTAATCAAGAATAATGTGTAAAAACAATCATCCATAGACAAAATGTTTATAACTAGTTGAATAACAATAAGTTCTTTCGACCTCTACGATTACTATCAACTAGTCAATCTTGATTAACAAATGTCACTATGAAACTTTAGCAAAATTGGATCTTAGAATCAACTTGAAATTGAATTAAAACATGTTAACACAATCACTAACTAATCATATGATAATCAACATCATTTAAGCAAGTGCATAAAGAAACTAGCCACTCATAGCAAACATAAACATAAACTCAGAACTTTGAACATTAGAAAATATGATTAAAAGTCTTACAATGCTTGGAATAAGATTACAAATGAGGATGTAATGATTCCCAAGGTATTGGGGTAGACTTCTTGGTGATTTGGCCTCCAAATGTGGAACTTCTGGAACTCCAAACTTTCCTGGACTTCTAAGGACGAATTTGAACAATCATCCATAGACAAAATGTTTATAACTAGTTGACATACACTAAATAAGTTCTTGTCGACCTCTACGATACTATCAGAACTAGGTCAATCTTGGATTAACATAAATGTCATATGAAAAATCTTTAGCACAACAATTGATCTATGAATCAACTTGAAATTGAATTAAACATGTTAACAACAATACTAACTAATCATTGATATCAACATCACTTTCCTGGACTTCTAAGGACGAATTTGAACAATCATCCATAGACAAAATGTTTATAACTAGTTGAATAACAATAAGTTCTTTCGACCTCTACGATTACTATCAACTAGTCAATCTTGATTAACAAATGTCACTATGAAACTTTAGCAAAATTGGATCTTAGAATCAACTTGAAATTGAATTAAAACATGTTAACACAATCACTAACTAATCATATGATAATCAACATCATTTAAGCAAGTGCATAAAGAAACTAGCCACTCATAGCAAACATAAACATAAACTCAGAACTTTGAACATTAGAAAATATGATTAAAAGTCTTACAATGCTTGGAATAAGATTACAAATGAGGATGTAATGATTCCCAAGGTATTGGGGTAGACTTCTTGGTGATTTGGCCTCCAAATGTGGAACTTCTGGAACTCCAAACTTTCCTGGACTTCTAAGGACGAATTTGAGACCTTAAGAGCTTTGTTTGATGAGTAGAGAGAGTTGTATTGAAGTGTGTGTCTCATATGCTCACAAGAGGTCTCTATTTATACTAGTTCCAATGCCTAGGGTATTAATTGCTGAACTTGGCCTCCAAGGAGTTAGGAAGGGACTAGAATACACCAAGGGAAGGACCTAGAATCGTTTAGATGCAAAGGGGAAACTTAGTGATGAAGATTTGGCAGCAACAGGTCTTCCAACCGGATCGGTTACATGACCAACCGATCAGGTTGGTCTTCTACAAGGAACCAACCGTTCCGGTTATGGGCGGCAACTGGACGGTTGGGTTGGCGTCTTTGGCACTTTTTGGTCAATATCCAACCGATCCTGTTGGATTTCCTGAGTTACGGAAAATTGATCTTTTACTTCTTTTTGTCTTGTAGAACTTGATTCTTCGATCATCTTGGTCTTGAACTACTGATTTGTGCTTGACATGCTACACTGAAATGGGAATCTTCTAATTGTTGAACATTCTTTTACTTTTCCTTCCGTTTCCCTGCACTTGGTTATAAACACTAGACAAACATCTTTTGATGCGATTAAGCACTGAAATCATGCAAATATAACCAAATAACATATACAAAAGCACGCATAACGCTACTAAAAACATGTACAATCTGAGCGTTATCAAATTCCCCCACACTTAAACTTTGCTTGCCCTCAAGCAAATCTAGGAAAAACATCCATTGGTACAAGATTATGATTACGAAAATATGATGCAAATATACCAAGTACAAGTACGAGAGAAGATTCATCAATTATGCTTTATAAAAGTGAAACTTTCAAAATGTTTGACAATAAACATTGATTTTCTTGCATGATTAACATTTCAAAATACCTCACGAAAAAGGAACGAAATATAATTCACTCAATCACTCATTTTAGTGGAGTAACAAGATAAATCACACTCATTGCTCAGTCATGATTAGATTATTACCATAAGCTTGTACAAGAAACAAAACTCCACCGACGTGGCGTGAGCACCAAGCAAAAACATCTAAAGAGGCCTTTTATTCGGGTTATAATGTTATGGCTTCGGGATAAGGGTATGGATAAGGCATAGGAGTGTTAATTAAATTGGTGTTAAAATAAAAATAAAATCAAGTCTAATACCCGTGTGGCTAGTTACCAAACAATCCGCGAACCAATAAATGATTATAGCTTCATTTTCTTTTCTTCGGATTTCCACAACTCTTCGCTTTGCTTTGCCATGACAATTTTTCTTTGAACATAGCACATTGGCTAATACATTTATACTTTCAACATTTTTTTTAACTCAGATGGCAATCCATGAAACGGCTCAATCAATCTACCAAGATGTGGTAACTCATAATCATTTGAACAATCTTCACTTTCCAGGTGACTAGCAACCAACCGTTTAGACATTGACAAGGGTTAGGCTAAGGTTTAAAGTGTAAAATATTTTTGTATTTTCTGGATGAAGCAAAAATGAAAAGGATGGCTCAGAGGGTGTAACTAAGGGTATCTAGTGCTAAAAATGAGCACTACAAATGGGTCCATGTAGGTGGTTAACTAACCGGTGTGGCTAGCTAATATAGCATGATATGAAAAATGGAAGGCCATTTGGGTTAAATCCTAAGGTGCCTCGTTATCACACGAATTCACTTATATCACACGAATGTGATCTCACTGCGGTCTGGTAATGATTTACAAGTACAAGTTCTAGAATAAATAAAATCACCGGCACACTCATAGCAAAAGATTCAAGCATAAAAGATGTATGCTTTCTATAGAACAGGCCTCACAATTTAGTGGTAAGGGCTATAATTTGTGCTAGCAAATGTTTATCGATCCCAAAATGGATTGCAATAATAATCGGAACACATTTTGAAGTTTCAAATATTACCAATTTTACCAATGGTTTGATCCAGTTATTCTAATATATTATCCTAAAAGCGTGAAAAATAACTAGATCACAAGGGTAAACAAATTTTTAATTTTAAGCATAAAAACTCTAATTTTTCCTATTCAACCCCCCCCCCCCCCCACACACACACTTAAGTTGAACATTGTCCTCAATGTGAAAAAACGAACTTCAAAGTATAGAAATAGGGAAAAATAGAGATGAAACCAGATATTCCAATGCGTTTGTCAGCTTAAATTTTCTTCATTCCTAGCGTCCACTGGAGTAATCATTACCTGCACAAAATCTTATATACAAACAAAAGAGTTTTATTAAGAGGTGGCACCCCCCCATACTTAAGTTCAACCAAAGGTTTAAACTTTGGGGCGTGACCACAGAAAAGCAAATTGGAAACACACGGGTTGCCTCCCGAGAAGCGCTTATTTTATTAACGAGTCATCAGCCTGACTCGAATCTTCCCGAATTTACTTGGCCACAGATGCAGCCTTGAACATTTTGAAAAGTTCGGGGATATACATGAATTCTTCACCAGTAGTTTCAATATCGTCCCAGACGAACTCAGCAGATGGTTTCTAAGGAACAATTTGTGGGATTCTTCCTGGAAAAGGTGCTACGAAGGTGATGGTTTCGAATTCATTTTCAGGGGAAACTGTCTCAACTGATATATCATTCATTTGCTCCTTATCATAATATAACTTGATTCGGTGCCCATTAACAATGAAACTTCCACCCTGTTTGTCATAAAGCTCGACATAGCCGGATGGATATCCATGTTTAACGATATATGGTCCAAACCATCTTGGTTGTAATTTAGGAACTTTGAATTTGAATTTCATGTTGAAAAGCATAACTTTATCTCCGGCTTTGAATTCTTTTCGAACTCTTAGCTTTTTGTCGTGATAAGCTTTTGGTCTAGCTTTATACAGTTTGGAATTTTCATAAGCTTGGAGTCTTAATTCATCGAGTTCGTGCAATTGCAAGAATCTCTTTTCTCCAGCTATTTTGAGATCGGTGTTACAGTTTCTGAGAGCCCAGTAAGCACGATGTTCAACTTCAAATGACAAATGACAAGTCTTTCCATACAGGAGTCTGTAAGGAGTTGTGCCAATTGGAGTTTTATTAGCCGTACGAAATGCCCACAGAGCATCATCAAGTTTTTTCGACCATATTGAAGGATTGTCCTTCACTGTTTTCTCGAGTATTTTTTTGAGAGCTCTGTTGGTGTTTTCAACTTGCCCACTGGTTTGTGGATGATAGGCAGTCGTGAATCGATGATGAACTCCATATCTTTTCATGGTTTTCTCCATTTGTTGGTTACAGAAATGGGTTCCTCGATCGCTTATCAGGGCTTTGGGAATTTCGTAATGAGCAAAAAGCTTTTTGAGGAAATTAACGACGACACGAGCATCGTTCGTTGGTAAAACTTCAGCTTCTGCCCATTTGGACACATAATATATAGCAATGAGAATGTATTCGAATTTGTGGGATTTAGGAAAAGGTCCCATGAAATCTATTCCCCAAATATCGAATATTTCACACAATTGGATGCTTATCAATGGCATTATATCTCTTCGTGAAAGATTTGTGGTTCTTTGGCAAGCTTCATGTAGCAACTCGTAAATTTTCATAAGGTAAAATGACTATTTTACCCTTTGACTTCTTAAAAGTTGACTCTGACTTTTGACTATTTGACTTTTACCATAACGTAAAAGCAAATACTATAACCGGTAGTAACCGGTAAATTTCCAAGTTAAATAATTCACTCTGTTTTGAATTATTACACTCTGACCTTTTTTTTGTTTAGCAATGGCTATAAATAATTATTTAAAGTTGTTACTTTATTAATTACGAAAGTTTAATCCTGTAAACTTTCCTCGTGGTCAACACAAGACTACGATAAGTCTAGGTGTTCAAAATACTTTATTGTCACCAATAGTCATATTTTATATGAATTATTGCCACCTTGTTATTTTTACGTAAATATTTTACTCTTTACGTAATACGCATGTTTAAACCTACGTTATTAGGTTTTAACAACATAAACGCACATTAGACTTATCACACCTTTAATATACCTAGTTGGAGTATATTGATAAATTTAGACATTTTCATAAGTATTATATTTTTATGTTACCCGGTTTTAAGTTTTGTGACTTAAAGGCTTAACATTAGTAATTACCGGGACCAAACTACACCCCGTAAACTAGTAGTTATCAAACTCTTACACCTTAAAACCACATGTCACGCCTAAACTACAACACAACACACTTGTGATTAGTCTAGGACATGTGTAAATCACCAAATCCATCTAACACATGCATATTCAACTAGTAAACATAACTTCATTTGAAAGATAAAATCACTCCTATCTTTCTCTTGGTCTCTCTCCACCGTAAAACATATAAACAACATCACCATCATCTATTTTAATTCAACCTCCAAGTTATACATGAAATATTGAAGGTTCAAGGTGTTACAACTAGTCCTTGTGTTGTTTTCATGATCCTTTTGTTGAATTAGGAGCTACACAGGGTATTAGGGGCTGAATAAAAGGAGCTATTACAAGGGTAAAGAGATTAGTGAACTTTGGTTAAATGGTTGAAGACAAGGGTTGAAGATTGAAAGAAGTTAGACTTGATTATTAGTAACTTTTCATCCTATCCTTTGTAAGGTTTGAGTTTATTTTCATATTCATTCAATATGGTTGTAATAATTTATATTCATTGGATATAATTTAATATAATTAGTATATGTAATATGGCCTGATTGATGTTGTACATGAGGTTGTGATCATGAAAATAAGCTAAAACAAGCCTTAGGTGTGTTTTATGAGTTTGAATTCTGCAACAGTCCCAAAGATTGATTTAACTGATCATTTCAGTAAATATTGAGGTTAATTCAATAATATACTCTTGTAGAGCTATGTCTTACGGTCGTTTCGCCGGGTGGCGCACCTCATAACTCATCCCGATGAGTAAATGAGAGCCAAAATGACAAAACATGTCAAAATCTGCACACCAGATTTAATTTAAGAAATTCCCATGGTTCTGTTCATTTCTGGAAGTCGACTCAGTTCTATGAAATGTAGCTAAGACATAAACTTGAAGTTTGGCGAAAGCCGCGTGTCAAAAAACGTTCTAGAACTCAATTTATGGTCGTTTTGGCAGGACTGAATGTGCAGCCAAACTTTCTGCAATGAAATATAAGTAATTACTTGTAATTAGACTATTGATATAAATAAACTTTAGACTTTGGACTTGATTAAGCTTGAGAAGCTATTAGAGAATGTAAAAACAAAAACTTGAGCTTTTGAATCACTTAAAAAGGACTTATGGTCAAAAAGTTATGGCCAAATGAAGATGACTAGAGGTGAATATGTTGTTGGATCAAATAGTTGCTGATACGATTTTAAAACGAGGTTTTAACCATTTTCTTGTCCGAATCAGCAAACATGTAAAACATGAAAGTTGCTCAGAATGACTTTTTCGACAAAAACTCATGGGCACATAAGCAGAAAGTGAACGAAAAAGCCTAAACACTACAAAAACTAACCGGACCTGTTGTATACCGGAAAACAACCATGGCTAAGAAACCTTAGTGTATTTTGATTCTTTGAAGCCAAAACAAAGCCAATGTTAAACCAAGGCTGATGTCTCAAGGTATTTTAACTTAAAAATAGCCATTTGGTATGGCCTTATTGTTGTCTCAAGTTACTTAGCCGCACGGCTAATATAAGTTTAATGACCCGAAACTTGTTTTTAAAACTTGGTTCATTGGGTTAGACTTGGCTAGCCTTTGACAAACTAAGTAAATGACCATATGCCATGTTAAACTACTTCACGACACACAACTTTGATAACGCTACATGCGCCGTTCGGGGTCAAAGGAACTTCCTTTTCGTCGAGCAAGTTTTTCAACACCCTAGGTAGTGAACCTAATCGTTGTAGTGTAATATTAGGGTAAGCCACGGGAATTGATATCGTTCTCTAGGGGAATAGGAATGCTAGTGAGGAGTTACTACGCTATGGTTGGGGTTGAGGAAGATTATTTTTTATCTTTTTATGTTTTTTTAGGAAATGGAAAGGTACGAATCTCGGGGTTTGGATTTGGGGGGTTGGTATTTCTACCGATTATGCTATTATCTAATTATCTAATTAACTAAGGTGAGGGTAGTCAATGTCTAATTATTGTGTGCTCGTATGATGATTTAAAGATGTGCCTACTTAGGTTTTATTACTCCTTAATTATCTCTTATTGATGGTTGAATTGTCACGTCCTTATTCTTAATTGCGTTGTGTGTCTAAGGTCGTAGGGTATGCGTTTATCCCTAACTCTTTGAAACTACCAAAAGGGTCTCGTCTACAAAATCTCTAGGATTTATAAACTCTAACTCTAAGGTACTCTTTGGATGGTTTAGCCTACAACTACTCTAGGTGTTATAGTCTAAGGTTCACAAAGATTAATCAAGCATTAACTACACAACGAATGACCTATCGCATTACTATATCATTAACAATTAAGATAAGAGACAACCAATAAATATTCAATAGTTAAGTTTCATATTCCCTAAGCAAACACACAAGTAAATTAGCCGGACATGGAGAACATGCAAGCATACACACAAATAATTGAAGACATAATTGAATTAATGAAGTAAAGCACTTATCTTGGTGTAAGATAGGGTTTGGAACCCTAAAATACTGTACAAGACAGCCTTGGTTCGGTTTAGGTTTTTACTCCAAAAGACTACACACTTAAAACTGAAAAATTCGGATTCTTTATATAAGATTACATTTGCGACGGCGTCACCTTACGATTTGTGACGCCGTCGGGTCGCCGTCATTAGGGTTTTGTCTTGTCCATGTTAGTCTTGCGACGGGGTCACCTTATGATTGTGACGCCGTCCTCTTCAGCCTCTGACGCCGTCTGGATCAAATCTAGGCCGTCTGAGTTGCGACGACCTACTCTTTTAAAGCCTGACACCGTCACTTGTAAATAAGCAATTTAGCTACTGAGCCGTCACAAAAATGCTCCGACGGCATCGCAGATAACACCTGACGCCGTCCCCTTGTATTTCAGCAACTTGAGTGTCTCGATTCTTGACTTTGGCCATTTTCTTCGTATATTCGCGCCTTTTCGTCCAAATAAGTGCCATTCCAGCAATTTGCCTTCAAGAGACCTAAAAAGTGAAAAGGAACAATATTAAGTAATAACGGATACAAAAGTGATCAAATAAGGGCTTAAACGACCCCTAAAAAAGGTACATTTTAAAACCTTATCAAATATCCCTACACTTGGTATTTGCTTGTCCTCAAGCAAATGTGCTTTTAGCCAATTAATTTATAAGTTAGGGGTCATGAAGCATTGGTGTAGAACAATCCACAACACATATAAGCCCCGCAAAAGTCATAACAAGCACGGAAATTACATACTAGCACCTCACATGGGGTGTTTGGGTACTCACATCTCTCGGGTGTATGTGAAATATAACAAGTTGGAAATGGAAGATAAACACTCATTAACCGGTCCTAGTACATAGATTACCATAAGCTTGAGACTAAATCAAACCTCCATCGCTTTGGCGTAAGCACCTAGGAAAGACTATCAAAGAGGTCTTTTAAAGGGTTGTAATGTTAGGCTTACGGTAGGGAAACAAAGGGTTTGGTGGGATAGGCTATTTAGTGGTGGCAAGTCAAAAATCTTTATATTACAAGCATACGAAGAATGGCGTTGCTAAGCCAAGACTCGACACTCTAAACTCTAGATAACTGAAACATAGAAACATAAATTTAAAGGATAGATGTAGGATGGTAGCCCGTATTTTATTTTATTTTATTTTATTTTATTTTTTTCAACACTCTATTTTTTTTTCTTTGTTTTCTCTTTTTCTAATTTTTTTTCGATTTTTTTTTTCATACACTTTTACTCTACCATCCTCTACGGTAACATCAAAATGATAGGGATTTATAGGCACATCCCTACACTTTAGTTTTTATTACTCTAACACTAATTTGACCCGAATTGAAAAGATCAAAACACTTGGAGTACATTATTATGCAAATAAAGGGAATTTGAATTTCACGTTCCCTTCCCGTCATTTCATAAAGTTTAACTTTTCCCATAAGTCCCAATTGTCCCAAAACTGTGTACAAAGGATATGAATCGACTTAGCAACTTATGCAAGCAACTAGATAATTGAACTAAGGGTTTATAGGGTGATAACAATAATGCACTAAAAGGTAGTGCATACAAGGTAGGCTAATACGATTTGGGTGTACATTTGGGGGTGAGGTGTAAACAATGCTCTTCATTGATATTCCGGAAAAACCGAAACATCACGAGAACCGCGAAAAGGATAGGCTCTGAGGGGTTAACTAGAGGTATCGTGTACTAAAGATGAGTACAACGCAAAGGTGTGGGAGAATTACTCAACCGATGTGGAAGAAGTAATTATATTACGGGTATCAAACAAGGGTTATCCTAATGCCTCTTATCATTTAGTTATTCCTAACTACACAAGTGTAGTCTTACTAGCGATCTCGGGATGCATCACAAAACAAGTTCTAGAATCTAATATACTACCGGTTCACACTCTAAGCATTAAAGATGAATGCTTTAATTCTTACTAATCTAAGGGTGATCCTCACATTTTGGGTGGAATTTAGGTGGTAAAGGGTTTTTGTGCTAGTCATATAACTTCCTATCCATGAGACGCTTTTGTTAAGACTAATGGCCCACTCCTATATGTCATGAAAATTTTAAATTTGGTGCCAAAATTACCCTAACCGACATTTTCTCATGGTTCATTACATAAATACAATTGGACAGAGCAAATAATCAAGGATAAGCATAGTTTCAAAGTTCCCGTTTTATTTTCCCTCCCTACACTTAAACTGAACATTGTCCTCAATGTTCCCCGAAAGTATCAAAGTTATGATAATAGAAGGTAATAAAAAACGAATGAAACTAATACTCCCCTGATTAGCTCGGTAAGATCCATGTGTGAAGTATTGGTTAAATCCTTTCCAAGAAGAATATATGCGTGAAAAGCTCCTTCCAACCTTATGTATCTTCTTCTTGATAAATAAAACCTGCACACTTGAAGAAAACAAACGAAACCTTCGCGTAAAATCGGCGGTAATAATATATATAAGACTCTACTAGGATATAATGCTTGTGGAATGGATGTTTACAGAATTTTTTTGGAAAATTAAGACCTGGAAAATTCCAAAATTTATAAGTAGCTCAGAAAACGAGAAAAAATAATATGTTGTTTTTACTCCTTCCTGACGCCGTCAGGTTGCGATCCTGACGCCGTCAGGTTGCGATCCTGACGCCGTCAGGTTATCCTGACAAAAACTGGTCTGCGATTTTATGGAAAAAATTCTGGAAAATTTACATCTTTAAAATCTGGAAAAAAATTTCTGCAAAACATCCATTATGACTCGATACAAGCATTTGACTCGAACAAACACACATGCATATCTTTTAATTAATTGTTATTCTCATATTTACGTTTCTTTTGAATACGTGTGTAATCCTCCCTACACTTATCCTTTATGTAAAATATCTTTATATGTTATTAAGACGAGGTTAAAAACAAAATAAAGCATTTTTACAAATTTAAACATGAGAATAGACAATCAATAAAAGATATACGACACAAACAAGCAAAAAATTAAGCATGGGTTGCCTCCCACGAAGCGCTTTTCTTTATTTATGAGTCTTGTAGCTAGACTCGTAGTCGTGCTCCTACGTTGTCTCGTTTTGCATTCTCAATGAGAATTCTATCATATTGACAAAATTTTCATTGACTCTATATCTAGGCCCTAGGGTCAAGCAATCCTTATAATAAAGCCTCCTTATGTCCCACATAAATTTATAACCTTTTTCAACATCGTCCTTGTTAATACAAATAAACCGTAAAACCGTTTATTAATATTTTGCGATCTCTTTGTGTTTTGTTGATAACAAGTATAATGTTATCCTAAGTACAATTATAAAGGATACATGTTAGTTTTGTAAAGCATTTACATATAACCATTTAAATACAAAAATGTAGTAATTAAGCATTTGTTGTAATAGTTTATTAGGATGGGTAAATATCATAACCCATGGATCTTAACCCATACCCAAAGAGACTTGATACAATGTATACTTAGATACATTGAATCTAGATATAACCCATGGACCAACCCATGACCCATAACCAAAAAACCCATGGGTAAAGAGTAGCGTTCCACGGATCCCTAGGATTACACTAGACGGATCCCTTGTGGAAGGGATCCGTGGGATCCGTGGGAACAGTGAAGAAACTTGCCTATAAATAGAGAGTCATTTCTTCATTCTAACTCACCCCTCTTCTTACTAAATCTCTCATACACTCTCATTCTCTTCTAACATATAGATCACTTGATCTAGAGAGTTGTTCTTCTTTCTTTCTATTTGTGATCCTCATATAGGTCCTTCTCTAAGGCGAGATCACGAGCATTCTACAAGTCATCCAAGCAAGGGGTCCTTGATTGATTTGTCACTCCGCAAGATTTCTATAGCGAAGATCTTGTATTTGATATTTCACATATTTGTTGTGTAATAGTTGTGTTGGTTTGGTCCACCGTGCTACGGACTCGGTATCTAGCTTTGTACCGGAAAAATTGTAAGCAACGTTGTGAAGGCTTCTCCGCCAAGTGAAGGAGTTTGTTGACATAGTGCTTGAACTCTCGAGTAGGTGACTCGGGGAGTGGAGTAGGGCAAGGAAGGTGACCTTGTAGCCGAACCACTATAAATCGGTTGTGTCATTTCTATCCCTTAACTTTATTTATTTGCTTGCATTATCATTAGATCTACACGTTATCAACATCCATACGATTTCACATAATATCGAATCTAAAGTTTTTGAAATCAACATTAAAATCGGTAAAACTATTCAACCCTCCCCCCTTCTAGTTTTCCACAATTGGCATCAAGAGCTAAGTTTATAAAAGTTTTCAAATAAAATTGTATTTTAAAAACTTTTCGATCACTATGGGATCTGAAAATTATAAGGAATGGCAATCTATGCAACGACCACCACTACTTGAAACTAATGGTTTTATATATTGGAAAAATTGATTCGAAACATATGTGAAGTCTAAAGATATTGATCTTTGGTACATTATTGTTGAAGGTGATTTTGAGGCTACCTCAAATGATGATAAAGGAAATTTAGTTCACATACCTCATGATAAACTAAATGATGAAATGAAGAAAAAGCTTTCTAAAAATAGTGAAGCAAAAATGGTTTTATATAATGCTTTACCGAAAAAGGAATTCGAAAGAATTTCTATGCTTAAAACCTCTAAAGAAATTTGGAATTCTTTTGTTGTAACTCATCAAGGCAACCAACAAGTTAAAAATAATAAAATTGATTTATTTGTCCAACAATATGAACAATTTTCAATATCGGATGAGGAAACTATAGATCATTCATTCGCTAACTTTAATACTATTATTACATCTTTACAAGCACTTAATGAATCCTTTTCTAGCCGTAACCATGTTAGGAGATATCTAAGGGCACTTCCATCGAAGTGGAGATCCAAGGTGACGGCAATCGAAGAGTCAAGAGATTTAACAATCCTCACCCTCGATGAACTCATAGGCAACCTAAAAGTCTACGAGCTTGTCCTTGCTAAAGATTCCGAAGCCTCAAAGGTGAAAGAGAAACACAAATCTCTTGCCCTTAAAGCCAAAAAGGCTTCGAGCGATGAGGAGAACTCATCTTCGAGTAGTGACGACGAAGAATACGCTATGACGGTAAGGGACTTTAAAAAGTTCTTTAGAAGAAAGGGTAGATACGTCAACCAACCGTATGACGATAAGAAAGGCTTTCGGAAAACCAAAGAGGACGAGAAGCCAAAGGATGATCGTACTTGCTTTAAATGTGGGGACCCAAACGACTTTATTAGTAAGTGTCCCAAACGGGATGATCAAAAGGCGTTCGTGAGCGGAACATGGGGAATGAGCGACGAGGAAGACGAAGAAATTTGCCTCATGGCAAACGACGAGGTATGTCACGAATACTATAGTAGCTCATCACTTGATGACGACTCATTGCATAATGAATATGATAAACTATGCAATATTAGCTTAAAACTAGTTAACAAAAATAAGCTTTTAAAGAGTCAAAATCAACGTTTAGATAAAGAAGTCATAGAATTAAAAGCAAAACTAAAACGTTTAGAAAAAGGTAAAATAGCAAGTGGTGAATGTGAACTTTGCGTTCAACTTCAAACACTAGTGGATAACTTAGATTCTAAAATTGCTAGAATGAGTACGAACACTTTAGATACAATACTCGAAGGTGTTAAAATCGGTAATAATCTAAAAGGTCTAGGTAGTCAACAACTTGATCCAACAACTAGTGAAAATAAAGAAACAAAATTCGTTAAGGAACTTGAAAAACCAGCCACTGTTGTGGCGGATCCCACGGATTCCCTAAAAAGGGAACCGGCTAGTGTACAGAAAGGGATCCGTGGATCTGCTGTAGCAAACAGTAGCAATAACGTAGCTTCCTTACCTAGAACTGAGTTTGTTATAGTTAATAGGAAGAAACCAACTCATATCACCACTAGACAACCACCTCCAAAATATAATCCTACTTTTGCAAGAAACAAAGCTTCATCTTTTTCAAAACCTAATTCATTTTGGAGACCTAATAACGTTTACCCAAAAAATAACCATCAAATGGGATGGAATCCAAACATGCAAAACGGTTTTCTTTTTCAAAACTTTGCTCCATGGAATGCATACTCATCTTATCCATACATGTCTAACATGAATGGAATGTTTAACACTAATGGACCCATGAACAAATGGGGACCAAACTTTTGAGTTTATTATTGTTTTAGGTGTGCATAAAGGTCGACCTAGACCCCGATGAATGGGTCAAGGATAGCGGGTGCACGAGGCACATGACCGGCAATAGGGATCTATTCTCCACGTACGAATCCTTCAATGGAGGTAATGTGGTGTTTGGAAATAGCAAAAGTAGAATCATCGGTAAAAGGTACGATCTCTAACAAATCTCTAACCATTAACGATGTGTGTCACGTAGAAAACCTAAACTTTAATCTCTTAAGTATAGGTCAAATATGTGATAAAAAGTGCAATGTACTTTTTACCGAAACCGGTAGTAAGATACTTAAAAATGGCATAACCATAGGAAGAGGAATTAGGAAACATGGAGTCTATGTCATTAAAATCGGTAATGAACCTAAAGACAAACTATGTCTTACCTCTATGGATGATACTTCGACCTTATGGCATCGAAGATTGGGTCACGCCAACATGCGACTTCTTCAATCGCTATCATCCAAAGATCTAGTAAGAGATCTACCTAAGTTAAAATATGAACATCATTTTTGTGATGCTTGTAATATAGGAAAACAAGCTCATTCGAGTCATAAAGCTAAAAACATGGTGTCCACAACTAAGTGTCTAGAATTATTACATATGGATTTATTTGGTCCATCCGCTATCCAAAGTTATGGAGGCAACTACTATACTTTGGTAATAGTGGATGACTACTCTAGGTATACTTGGACAAAATTTTTAAAGAACAAAACGGAAACCTTTAACTATTTTGAAATATTAAGCAAAAAGATCCAAAGACAACTAGGAAGACCCATAGTGTCTATTAGGACGGATCATGGTAGGGAATTCGATAATGAAGTGCAATTCAGAACTTTTTGTGACGCTAATGGTATTACTCACAACTTCTCGGCTCCACGCACTCCACAATCGAATGGGGTAGTAGAAAGAAAGAATAGAACTCTACAAGAAATGAGTCGAACCATGCTTAATGAACAATCCATACCTCAAAAGTTTTGGTGTAATGCCGTTGATACTTCAACGTATATACTCAATCGAGTCTTGTTAGACCAATCTTAGGAAAAACTCCATACGAGTTATTTCAAGGCAAGAAGCCTACGTTAAATCACCTTAGAGTCTTTGGTAGTAAATGTTTTATTCTTAACACTAAAGATTACCTTACAAAATTTGATCCTAAATCAACCGAAGGTATCTTCTTAGGTTATTCGCCAAATAGCAAAGCTTACGTCATATTAAACAAAGAAACAATGAAGGTAGAAGAGTCATTAAATATTAAATTTGATGAAAGTCCACCCAAACCCTCTCCACCTCTTGTCGATGACGAGATTATAGAAAGTGAAGCCATAGTAATAAAGAAAAAGATATGTGAAGAAGAAGAACTTCTAAGTGATGTTATAGTAAACATTAAAGAGTCCAAAGATCATCCCGTAGATGAAGTCATAGGAAAACTAAACGAACGAACATTAAGGTCTCAAGTTCAAAAGCAAAGTAGCTTGTTTTGTTTCGTTTCAACCTTAGAACCTAAGAATACACAAGAAGCCATAAAAGATGAAAGTTGGGTAATGGCTATGCAAGAAGAACTAAATCAATTTGTTTCTAATGATGTTTGGACACTTGTCCCTCCACCTAGTAATCAAACCATAATAGGAACCAAATGTGTTTATAAAAACAAATTAGATGCAAACGGAGTAGTGTCTAGGAACAAGGCTAGACTCGTTGCTCAAGGGTATAACCAACAAGAGGGAATAGACTTTGATGAGACCTATGCCCCCGTGGCTAGATTAGAGTCTATAAGAATACTTCTTGCGTATGCTTGTGCTAATGATCTAAAGCTTTATCAAATGGATGTCAAAAGCGCTTTTCTAAATGGAGTCATAAATGAAGAAGTATATGTACCTCAACCTCCGGGCTTCATTGATTTTGAAAAACCCAAACATGTGTATAAATTAAAGAAAGCCCTTTACGGTCTTAAACAAGCTCCAAAATCTTGGTATGATACACTCAAGTCATTTCTAGTTAAACACAACTACACCATGGGGTTAGTTGACAACACACTTTTTACTAAGAAAAGAGAGTCACATATAATCATAGTACAAATGTATGTAGATGATATTATATTCGGATCCACTTGTCAAGACATGTGTGATGATTTCTCTAAAATCATGCATGACGAGTTCGAGATGAGTATGATAGGAGAACTTAGTTTCTTTCTTGGTCTACAAATAAAACAAGTAGAAGATGGTATCTTCTTTAATCAATCTAAATACATCAAGGAGATGTTAAAGAAATTCGGTCTAGAAGAGTCAAAACCAATTAGGACTCCAATGTCATCCGACACCAAACTTACAAAAGAAGAGGACGGAGAATCCGTTGATAATACTAAATATCATGGCATGATAGGTAGCCTTCTCTACCTCACGGCAAGTAGGCCGGATATCATGTTTAGTGTTTGCTTATGTGCAAGGTTTCAAGAAGACCCTAAAATATCACACCTAGAAGCCGTAAAACAAATATTTAGATATATTAAGGGTACAACACAATTAGGATTATGGTATCCTAAGGGCATGGGAGTAGAAACAATTGTATATGCAGATTCTGACCATGCAGGTGATTACGTTGATAGAAAAAGTACAAGTGGGGTATGTACTTTTATGGGATGTTGTTTAACATCATGGTTTTCTAAGAAACAAACGGCACTTGCAATATCAACAACCGAAGCCAAGTACGTCTCCACCGGCAAAGCATGCCAACAAGCACTATGGATGAAACAAGCGTTAGTAGACTACGACATCCATCTAAGCGACATAGCCATCCTATGTGACAACAAAGGTGCAATCGACTTAAGCAAGAATCCAGTATTACATTCTCGCACTAAGCATATAGAGATTCGTCATCACTTCCTAAGAGACAATGTTCAAAAGGGGAACATCTCTATTGAGAAGGTTGCATCCGAAGACAACATAGCTGACGTCCTCACCAAACCATTGAAGCGGGAGCAATTCAACCTACTTCGTCTTGGTCTTGGCCTAATGGAACAAACGTCATAACTTAATTGACTCTACAAGGTATGTAAACACTAGCCTTCTTCTTTCTGAGTCTAGAATTTCTATTTCACGCACAACTCACAAACAATACGGGAATTTTCAAAACCCAAGATAAGTCTTCCATTTATAATTTTTCTTTTACATTACTACATACACATTTTTAAAGAAAATCTCCTTTCAAAATGTTTTCTAAAAAGAATGATACCTTCCCATATCAATTTCACAAAAGCAATTTCTCACGTCTAGGACAAATCACTTTTTCATTATTAATACAAAGTAAAAACCCGTTTTCATTGCATCTCATGTCTTTTGAATGCTAAAGGGAACATATAACTAATATGTGTTTTCGGGTACATTCATTTAAGAAAAAATGAATTAGGAGCATTGATAACACAATATTACGTACTTATGTACCAAATGTGTGTTTTCGGGTTATCTCAATTAGGATTTATTTTTCTCTAGTTATTTTCCTTTTCTTTTTAGAGGTCGAGAAAACCGCAACTCCAAATAGTTTGCATATAGGCACAGAATAGGCAAAAATGTTTCCAAAAAGAAAATTTTGTGCTGTCTGAATCACCAGACCCACGGATCCCAGCCTTCATGCTGGACGGATCCCTCAAGGGAAGGATCCGTGGGATCCGTGTAAACAGAAGTTATTTTCAACTTCTATTTTTTTCACTTTGGATGAAAAATCCACATTTGCTTCATTTTTTTGGGAGTATGCTCTTTATTGCTTGTGTTCTCATGATCACATGCCTTGAATTCATATCTAATCATTAGATTTTAATCCACATTTTAGGTCAATCATTCATTAAAATGTTTTGTTTTTTTTATATATATAATTCCCAAAATGCTTGCATACTCCATCCCCTTCTCACAAACACACTTCATCATGTTATCCAAAAACCCTTTAGGAGAATCATCTAGTACAAACAATCATGATATCCAAACCTTTGTACTTCCACCATCCAAAATACCACAATCAAATGCTAGGATATCCGCATGGATTAGTATCCGATCTTGTTGTTTAGCAAAACCAACCTCAAATGATTCATCCTCAACAAATAACTCACCACAAGATGCTTCCATTATAGCACCACCCTCATCACCAACAAGTACACCAACTTCATCACCACCTAAAATAACTCTTTTGGAACTCCTTAAGACTCCAACAAGACCTAATCAACCTAAAGAAAAAGAATTAGTCTTTTCAACACCCCCCACATCTCCAAATACTTTATTTCAAGATCTTGAAACATCACCACCATTAGCTCCTATCACATCACAAGAACATCTAGGTTCTTTTCCACCACCATTTACTAACATTTCGGATATTGATCCATATTTTTCTATTTTTCCACAACAACTTCCGCATAACTCAAATCAAATCAACCCAGAAAACTTCCGCACTCATCACCCACATCATTTACATTGTGAACATTGCCAATCCACTAGGGAAATTGCAATAGAAGTTAGGGAAGAAATGCGTTTCATACTCAACCTCATCCTTGATTGCATCAATACCATTACTCATCAAAACCTCCATCCATAACCTTATGCAAGCATGGAAGGAATCACTACTACTAGTTTTCTACTTTTAAGTTTTATTTTTGAAGTCATTTTTCAAGAACAAGTCTTGTTCTTATTTTTACATGCTTGTAAGTGGCATACATACCACTACAATTTGTTGTTTTATTACAAGGCCTTGTTTACATACCTTGGCTCCCAATCTTGATTCTCGGCAACCACTAGATTATATAAGCATGTTACTAACCTTTCTTTTTGTAGGATTTTCTTTTTTCTTCACTTGACGCCCCAAACTAGGGGGAGCTACCGTCAAGGGGGAGTTAGAAGTTTGTTTATTTCTTCCATGGGTTAACTTTTTGTTTCGACAAAAAGGGGGAGAAGAAGTAAAACTTAGGGCTTTCAAAACATACATCTATTCTTAAGTTTTACTCATCATAACATTATGTTTTGTCATCAACAAAAAGGGGGAGATTGTTAATACATATAAACCGTAAAACCGTTTATTAATATTTTGCGATCTCTTTGTGTTTTGTTGATAACATGTATAATGTTATCCTAAGTACAATTATAAAGGATACATGTTAGTTTTGTAAAGCATTTACATATAACCATTTAAATACAAAAATGTAGTAATTAAGCATTTGCTGTAATAGTTTATTAGGATGGGTAAATATCATAACCCATGGATCTTAACCCATACCCAAAGAGACTTGATACAATGTATACTTAGATACATTGAATCTAGATATAACCCATGGACCAACCCATGACCCATAACCAAAAAACCCATGGGCAAAGAGGAGCGTTCCACGGATCCCTAGGATTACACTAGACGGATCCCTTGTGGAAGGGATCCGTGGGAACAGTGAAGAAACTTGCCTATAAATAGAGAGCCATTTCTTCATTCTAACTCACCCCTCTTCTTACTAAATCTCTCATACACTCTCATTCTCTTCTAACATATAGATCACTTGATCTAGAGAGTTGTTCTTCTTTCTTTCTATTTGTGATCCTCATATAGGTCCTTCTCTAAGGCGAGATCACGAGCATTCTACAACTCATCCAAGCAAGGGGTCCTTGATTGATTTGTCACTCCGCAAGATTTCTGTAGCGAAATTTCTTGTATTTGATATTTCACATATTTGTTGTGTAATAGTTGTGTTGGTTTGGTCCACCGTGCTACGGACTCGGTATCTAGCTTTGTACCAGAAAAAGTGTAAGCAACGTTGTGAAGGCTTCTCCGCCAAGTGAAGGAGTTTGTTGACATAGTGCTTGAACTCTCGAGTAGGTGACTCGGGGAGTGGAGTAGGGCAATGAAGGTGACCTTGTAGCCGAACCACTATAAATCGGTTGTGTCATTTCTATCCCTTAACTTTATTTATTTGCTTGCATTATCATTAGATCTACACGTTCTCAACATCCATACGATTTCACATAATATCGAATCTAAAGTTTTTGAAATCAACATTAAAATCGGTAAAACTATTCAACCCCCCTTCTAGTTTTCCACAGTCCTTACTTTTGTCCTCAAAAGCTTTGATGTTGTTTCGTTCAAAAATGGGTAGATGACCATATTCATTTGTTTTCCAAGGCATCCTATAAGTGATCTGATTCTTTCCTTCCTTAAACCTAACCGTTCCATCATACTTGTTATGGCTCATCTTAGATGTTTCAACAAACGGTTTTCCTAGCACTACTTGGGATAAGCTATAGTCAATGATGCATCCTATATCTTCTAGGACCACAAAATCAACTAGGTAGGTGAAATTTCCTATAAAGACATGCACCTCCTTGACTCTTCCCACAAAGTTGCAAACTCCACCTGGATACTTAGGGTCCCTCCTAATATTAAGTCGCTCATTCATAATGTCATTGTAGACAGCAGATGACATCACATTAATGGGAGATTTCGTATCTATGTAAGCATGGTCGACACTCCTATATCCGATCATAGAAGGGATTTTTAGGTTGCAATGATTTCCTCTCCTAATCTTTGGGCATATCCTAATGATAGGTGATCGGGGGTTATCTATTATGTATCGATGGTAAGCAACCTCTTCCTTAGTGGGGTAAAGATTGAAGTAAGCATTATCCTCTTCATTTATGTCTATCCTATGCAACTCACTAGGATCTTTGATTTCATCAATGATTTGGTTGCGAAGAGAGTTGAAGGACTGATGGTCAAGTGGTTGACTTGGGCTAGGTGAGCAAAACTTAGCAAGAAAACGGGTAGTGAGATCTTCCCAACTTGAAATAGATCCCGTGAGAAGATGACAAAGCCATTTACTAGCTTGTTTTCTTAAAGAGAATTGGAAGAGACGCAGACGCGTGGTCTCCCGAGTGGTAGCATCGAGGTCGATGGAATCGACAATTTTAAGGAAATCCTTAAGATGCTGATTAGGATCTTCGGAACGAAGTCCATGGAATGCACATCTGTTTTGCACCAACCGGATGGTTTCGGATCACAGGGCCGTAGTTTGGGCTTGGTCGGGAAGCTCAATGGTGTTCCTATAACCTTGGTGGCCAGGTCTGGAGTATTCACCAAGAGTACGGTCTCTTGGCGGGTCATTTGGTGGTAGGTTGATGAATGGTGGTTGGTTATCACCTTCCATGATGAAAAGTGATGGGGGTACTAACAAAGGTCACGAAGAAGGGGGATAGACTACGAGGAAGCTAAAATTATGAAAAAATTAACTTGATAGGAATCAATCAAAGAAACCTAAATGAGGTGGACTACTAACTAGCTATTCTATTCCTCGGCAGCGGCGCCAAAAACTTGATAACGCTACACGCGTCGTTCGGGGTCAAAGGAACTTCCTTTTAGTCGAGCAAGTTTTTCAACACCCTAGGCAGTGAACCTAATCGTTGTAGTGTAGTATTAGGGTAAGCCACGGGAATTGATATCATTCTCTAGGGGAATAGGAATGCTAGTGAGGAGTTACTACGCTAAGGTTGGGGTTGAGGAAGATTATTTTTTATCTTTTTATGTTTTTTTAGGAAATAGAAAGGTACGAATCTCGGGGTTTGGATTTGGGGGGTTGGTATTTCTACCGATTACGCTATTATCTAATTATCTAATTAACGAAGGTGAGGGTAGTCTATGTCTAATTATTGTGTGCTCGTATGATGATTTAAAGATGTGTCTACTTAGGTTTTATTACTCCTTAATTATCTCCTATTGATGGTTGAATTGTCACGTCCTTATTCTTAATTGCGTTGTGTGTCTAAGGTCGTAGGGTATGTGTTTATCCCTAACTCTTTGAAACTACCAAAGGGTCTCGTCTACAAAATCTCTAGGATTTATAAACTCTAACTCTAAGGTACTCTTTGGATGGTTTAGCCTACAACTACTCAAGGTGTTATAGTCTAAGGTTCACAAAGATTAATCAAGCATTAACTACACAACGAATGACCTATCGCATTACTAGATCATTAACAATTAAGATAAGAGACAACCAATAAATATTCAATAGTTAAGTTTCATATTCCCTAAGCAAACACACAAGTAAATTAGCCGGTAATGGAGAACATGCAAGCATACACAAAAATAATTGAAGACATAATTGAATTAATGAAGTAAAGCACTTATCTTGGAGTAAAATAGGGTTTGGAACCCTAAAATACTGTACAAGACAGCCTTGGTTCAATTTAGGTTTTTACTCCAAAAGACTACACACTTAAAACAGAAAAATTCGGATTCTATATATTATATTACATTTGCGACGGCGTCACCTTATGATTTGTGACACCGTCGGGTCGCCGTCATTAGGGTTTTGTCTTGGCCACATTAGTCTTGCGATGGCGTCACCTTATGATTGTGACGCCGTCCTCTTCAGCCTCTGACGCCGTCTGGATCAAATCTAGGCCGTCTGAGTTGCGACGACCTACTCTTTTAAAGCCTGACACCGTCACTTGTAAATAAGCAATTTGGCTACTAATCCGTCACAAAAATGCTCCGACGGCGTCGCAGATAACACCTGACGCCGTCCCCTTGTATTTCAGCAGCTTGAGTGTCTCGATTCTCGATATTGGCCATTTTCTTCGTATATTCGCGCCTTTTCATCTAAATAAGTGCCATTCTAGAAATTTGCCTTCAAGAGACCTAAAAAGTGAAAAGGAACGATATTAAGTAATAACGGATACAAAAGTGATCAAATAAGGGCTTAAACGACCCCTCAAAAAGGTACATTTTAAAACCTTATCAAACTTATATCATCATATCGTCACACAAGTCAATCAATAGTCTTTGACGAAACACGACACATGTTTTATATAATATTTGTCTCGTCAAATACTTCACTTATAAATGACAAGTACAACAATAGTAAGGAATTTCATTATCATAAGAGGCCTCTCCGGGGTGTCGTATCAACGAGTTGTGGATTTACAATTTAAAGTGTCCTGGCTCCTCATACGTCCACTACACGACCTCTTGATGTTGATAGCCCGAACGATGGTAAGAGGTCATTTATAAACAGGCTGTAAGCCAAACAAACACTTAAGGGATACCTTAACTTAAGGATTCATGTACAAATCATAAGCCAACATACTACATATACTTGTACACTTATATCGTACACTATACTAAAACGCGAATAATATGCTTTCGTAGGTAATCGTTAAAGATCGTGATCTTGTCATACTCTACCATTGATAAACATTATATCGTTACACTCTGGTGCTGATCACTACAGTGAGTTTCATAGCCCCAACTTTTGTTTAACTGTTTTATAAACTCTTTTGGGGGAGATACATGCTACTGCTTTTACTACCTGCTAAATGCTTTATTATGGACAATTACTTGCAAACTGAATGCCTTGACTGTATTATTGCATGCCTAAGTTATTTTTGCCAAAAGTCCCCAACATCATGAACCACTAATCACTGGGAGTGAGCGCAAATATTGTGGATATGCCTATCAGAATTGACGAACCCGTCTATGTTATCGGAAATAACAAGGGGCACTATATTTGAGATTATCTAGGTATCGAGCAAAATACCTACCCGGGGCAAGTTATTTATATATATATATATATATATATATATATATATATATATATATATATAATAGTCTGTCGTGAGTGCCATGAGCTTAGAGCAATAATAACTTTCAAGAAGATAATTGTACACATTGCAATTATACTACAAACTATATTGTCCACTACTGTTTTCAAACCTATGTGGTTTCTATCGTTTGTATTGACCGGTTAGGCAATCAAACGCACTATGGGCGTATAACAACGTAGCCCACTACTTTCATAAACTTGATATATTGTGATCAACTGTTTTGCTTACAAACCTATGAACTCACTCAATCTTTGTGTTGACACTTTTTAGCATGTTATCTCAGGTTCGAAAGGAATTAGCTGGCATGGCATGTGAAGGAGCACGGAAAATATTTTGAAGACGATGCATATATTATCATTCGAAAAACATTACAACTTTTATGTTGTACTTTTTATGATTGTACAAACTTGTGGGACCTCTGTTTGTAAACTCTGATATTTTAGTCGAATGATAATTTATTTCAAAACGTCTCATTTAGAGTCGTTTTTTGTAACTTGATCTGTGTACTATGAAGGAATACCCCAGTGACAAAATCTTCCGCTGCGATAATTTTGGGGGTGTTACAGATTGGTATCAGAGCTTCAGTTATAGAGAACCAGGTTGCATATGAACCTAGGCTATAACTACATCTTACATTAAACTCGTATCACTCATTGTTGTCTTCAACATTCCGTGCGCCATGCCTACTCCTTAACACAATACTATGTTATTTATATAAAGACTGTTTATATAAGCGATTTACTAAACATAATTGCATATGCCTATTCCAAGGCATTATGGCACAACTAGATATCCTCGATCATGTAGATTTTGTGATCTACCAAACTTCTCAGACATTGTAGTTGATATAATGGTATCATTATTATTAAGACATTGTAAGTATGCAATGGTCTTCCTTATATCTCCGACATCGTGAGATACACAATTGACTTAGATATATCTCAAACATCGTGAGATACACATTTGACTTAGACATATCTCAGACATCGTGAGATACACATTTGACTTAGACATATCTCAGACATCGTGAGATACACAATTGGCCTAAATATATCTCAGACATTAAGAGATACACAATAGTTTTATCTATTTCTCAAACATTGTGTGTTGCACAATGGTCTCATTGGTATTTCTCAAACATTGTGAGAAAACTATTTCATAACTATGAACTCGCCGACTCTTTTGAACGCTATGTCGATTTTATCTGATTACTTTACTCCTCGTCTTCGAAGATGAGTGTGAACATTCATTCCATACTCTTGGAACACTTTCGACATCTCATAGTATACCGCCTTGTAACTCATCGATTAAGTATGAGTGTTTTGACGGAAATTCTTAAGTAGGATGATTTGGAATATCCTTATTTAAATGGACTGGGACGCCTTCTCATTTAAATAAAGAAAATGTAAATCACTGAACCATAAGTTTATGATTTCTTACTAACATAAATTGGGACGCTTCTTTATGTAAGTAATGAATTATAAATGAGTGGGCTTATTTGTATCCGATATGACATGTGTATGAACTCGAACTCGAGAATCACTAGTATTCTTTGAAAAGATATAGAAAACATGATAGTATCTTATCACTCAGCAAAAATCTTAAGACCTAATTCGAACAACCTAATTTCATTCTTAAGTTATCACTTTTGCTGTTACAAATCCTTAAAAACATGAACCATTTGTTGAGCTAACAAAATTGGTTAAAGTCAATTGAAACCCGACCTGATAGAATCAGATGTTTCAAGAACATAATTGAAACCTGACCCCATAGAATCAGATGTTTCAAGAACATAATTGAAACCCAACCTGATAGAATCAGATGTTTCAAGAACAGAATTCGGTTGCCACAGATTTGATTATGCACGAGTCGCATAAGTCAAAGTATTCCATATTATTGAGCTAACAAGCTTGTTACACTCTTGAACTAATGGACTTAGTTCATTCTCGAACTAACAAACTGGGTACGATGTCCCATTATCCATCACATAATCTTTCCCACGAGCTTCTTCTATTGGTTGGCCATTATTTTGAGAACATACTTTCTCGAAAGGTTCTCACTTTCCACATCTCATCACCGTTTCTTATTATTGTTGTTAATGTTTTTATTTGGCTATTGTTAGATCCTTGAGCAGTCTAAGCTCACACAACTTGATCCACTAGGTTATGAGACATTTGAATTGTTTCATCCAGTGTGAGGGATCAAACAAAGTTACGTTCTCTTGAATACTGAGTGGAAGTTCTCAGATGAACTTTTCCCATAACTTCTCATTGGTTGAGACCATCATTGGGCACACTACTTCCAACTCTTGAAAGAGACGAATATAAGTTGTGATATCAACAACACTTACAACAAGGAAACTTCACCTTCATTTCTTGCACCTCATTTCGAGGGCGATACTTCTTGAATTGTAACTTCTTCAACTTAGTCCAAGAAATCTTGTGAGTATTCTCAATACTAATATATTGAGCAACAACATTTTACCCTAACAAAGCATTGTCTAGAAGCATGATTGCGGCATATTTGGCTTTGCAATCTTTAGCACAATTGCTGATTGGAATTTCTAAGATTGCCAATCACGAAATCCTTGTAAGGAATCTAGTACAATGTTTACCTCCTGGCCCGCAATTTTAGGCCACACATTATCACCAGAAAGGTTACACAAATGTAAGCATTAACTTTCAAAATTTTATGCTAGGATTATGGTTTTGTTGAAAGCCTCGTTGCGGTAAGGTATGATTTGTTTGGGGAAAATAGAAAAACCAAACTTAAGATATATTGGACTTTACATGATATTAGCAAGAATTGGCATGGTAGCTTTAAGACTTAAGCTATCACTCGAACTTAGTACTGTGCACAACGTCTTTCATTTGTGCACTTTTAAGAAGTGTCTTTTGATAGAACACTTACTACTTCTCTGGAAGAGATCCAGATTGATTAACGTTTGATCTTATCGGGAAATCTACTAAGATCATGGACCATGAGGTCAAATGACTTAAGCAAAGTCGCATTCATATTCTCAAGCTTCGATGGAACTCTAGAAAAGGTCCTGAATTCACGTAGGAATGTGAAGATGAACTCAAATATACTGTTAGCAGATAACACTCACTGAACTTTGTGACGAAGTTCCATTACAGAAGTACCCTCACCTCTTCTCGGGAACATCATTAACTCATAACATGAACTAAATCATGAGGACATGATTTCCGTAACTGGTGGAGGCTGTAGCAACTCGTAAATTTTCATAAGGTAAAATAACTATTTTACCTTTTGACTTCTTAAAAGTTGACTCCGACTTTTGACTATTTGACTTTTACCATAACGTAAAAGCAAATATTATAACTGGTAGTAACCGGTAAATTTCCAAGTTAAATAATTCACTCTGTTTTGAATTATTACACTCTGAACATTTTTTTTTGTTCACCAATGGCTATAAATAATTATTTAAAGTTGTTACTTTATTAATTACGAAAGTTTAATCCTGTAAACTTTCCACGTGGTCAACACAAGACTACGATAAGTTTAGGTGTTCAAAATACTCTATTTTCACCAATAGTCATATTTTATATGAACTATTGCCACCTTGTTATTTTTACGTAAATATTTTACGCGTGTTTAAACCTACGTTATTAGGTTTTAACAACATAAACGCACATTAGACTTATCACACCTTTAATATACCTAGTTGGAGCATATTGATAAGTTTAGACATTTTCATAAGTATTATATTTTTATGTTACCCGGTTTTAAGTTTAGTGACTTAAGGGCTTAACATTAGTTATTACCGGGACCAAACTACACCCCGTAAACTAGTAGTTATCAAACTCTTACACCTCAATACCACATGTCACGCCTAAACTACAACACAACACATTTGTGATTAGTCTAGGACATGTGTAAATCACCAATTCCATCTAACACATGCATATTCAACTAGTAAACATAACTTCATTTGAAAGATAAAATCACTCCTATCTTTCTCTTGGTCTCTCCCCACCGTACAACATATAAACAACATCACCATCATCTATTTTAATTCAAGCTCCAAGTTATACATGAAAGATTGAAGGTTCAAGGTGTTACAACTAGTCCTTGTGTTGTTTTCATGATCCTTAGCTTGAATTAGGAGCTACACAAGGTATTAGGGGCTGAATAAAAGGAGCTATTACAAGGTTAAAGAGATTAGTGAACTTTGGTTAAAGGGTTGAAGACAAGGGTTGAAGATTGAAAGAAGTTAGGCTTGATTATTAGTAACTTTTCATCCTATCCTTTGTAAGGTTTGAGTTTATTTTCATATTCATTCAATATGGTTGTAATAATTTATATTCATTGGATGTAATTTGATATAAGTAGTATATGTAATATGGCTTGATTGATGTTGTACATAAGGTTGTGATCATGAAAATAAGCTAAAACAAGCCTTAGGTTGGTTTTATGAGTTTGAATTCTGCAACAGTCCCAAAGATTGATTAAACTGATCATCTCAGTAAATATTAAGGTTAATTCAATAATTTAGGCTTGTAGAACTATGTCTTACGGTCATTTCGCCGGGTGGCGAACCTCATAACTCACCCCGATGAGTAAATGAGAGCCAAAATGGCAAAACATGTCAAAATCTGCATACCAGATTTCATTTAAGAAAAGCACATGGTTCTGCTCATTTCTAGAATGTCAACTAAGTTTTATGAAATATATCTAAGACATAAAATTCAATTTTGGCGAAAGCCGAGTGTCAAAACAAGTTGTAGAACTCAACTTCTGTAATGAAATATAAGTAATTACTTGTAATTAGACTATTGATAAAAGTAAACTTTAGACTTTGGAATTGATTAAGCTTGAGAAGCTATTAGATAAAGTAAAAACTAAAACTTGGGCTTTTGAATCACTTAAAAAGGACTTTATGGTTAAAAAGTTATGGCCAAATGAAGATGACTAGAGGTGAGTATGTTGTTGGATCAAATAGTTGCTGATACGATTTTAAAACGAGGTTTTAACCATTTTCTGGTCCGAATCAGCAAAAGTGTAAAACACAAAAGTTGCTCAGAATGACTTTTTCTACAAAAGCTTGGGACAACATAAGCAAAAAGTGAACGAAAAAGCCTACACACTACAAAAACTAACTGGACCTGTTGTATACCGGAAAACAACCATGGCTAAGAAACCTTAGTGTATTTTGATTCTTTGAGTCCAAAACAAAGCCAAGGTTAAACCAAGGCTGATGTCTCAAGGTATTCTGACTTAAAAATAGCCATTTGGTATGGCCTTATTATTGTCTCAAGTTTCTTAACCATAACTTAGCCGCACGGCTAATATAAGTATAATGACCCGAAACTTGTTTTTAAAACTTGGTTCATTGGGTTAGACTTTGCTAGACTTTGACAAACTAAGTAAATGACCATATGCCATGTTAAACTACTTCACGACACACAACTTATATCATCATATCGTCACACAAGTCAATAAATAGTCTTTGACGAAACACGACACATGTTTTATATAACATTTGTCTCGTCAAATACTTCACTTATAAATGACAAGTACAACAATAGTAAGGAATTTCATCATCATAAGAGGCCTCTTCGGGGTGTCGTATCAACGAGTTGTGGATTTACGATTTAAACTGTCCTGACTCCTCATACGTTCACTACACGACCTCTTGATTTTGATAGCCCGAACGATGGTACGAGGTCATTTATAAAAAGGCTGTAAGCCAAACAAACACTTAAGGGATACCTTAACTTAAGGATTCATGTACAACATCATACTACATATACTTGTACACTTATATCGTACACTATACTAAACCGCGAATACTATGCTTTTGTAGGTAATCGTGAAAGATTGTGATCTTGTCATACTCTACCGTTGATAAACATTATATCGTTACACTCCGTTGCTGATCACTACAGTGAGTTTCATAGCCCCAGCTTTTGTTTAACTGTTTTATAAACTCTTTTGGGGGAGATACATGCTACTGCTTTTACTACATGCTAAAATGCTTTATTATGGACAATTACTTGCAAACTGAATGCCTTGACTGTATTATTGCATGCCTAAGTTGTTTTTGCCAAAAGTCCCCAACATCATGGACCCCTAATCACTGGGAGTGAGCACAAATATTGTGGATAGGCCTATTGGAATTGACGAACCTGTCTATGTTATCGGAAATAACAAGGCGCACTATATTTGAGATTATCTAGGTATAGGGCAAAATACCTACCCGGGGCAAGTTATTTATATATATATATATATATATATATATATATATATATATATATATATATATATATATATATATATATATATATATATATATATATATATATATATATCGTCCGGTGATATATATACAACAGTCAGTCATGAGTGCCATGAGCTTAGAGCAATAATAACTTTCTAGAAGATAATTGTACACATTGCAATTATACTACAAACTATATTTTCCACTACTTTTTTTAAACCTATGCGGTTTCTATCGTTTGTATTGACCGGTTAGGCAATCAAACGCACTATGGGCGTATAACAACGTAGCCCACTACTTTCATACACTTGATATATTATGATCAACTGTTTTGCTTACAAACCTATGAACTCACTCAACCTTTGTGTTGACACTTTTTAGCATGTTATCTCAGGTTTGAAAGGAATTAGCTGGCATGGCATGTGAAGGCGCACGAAAAATATTTTGAAGACGATGCATATATTATCATTCGAAAAACATTACAACTTTTATGTTGTACTTTTTATGATTGTTCAAACTTGTGGGACCTCTGTTTGTAAACTCTGCTATTTTAATCGAATGATAATTTATTTCAAAACGTCTCATTTAGAGTCGTTTTCTGTAACTTGATCTGTGAACTATGAAGTAATACCCCAGTGACACAATCTTCCGCTGCGATAATTTTGGGGGTGTTACACGTCACAATTCTGAACAGGTGTATGTGCTTCTTTGAATATTGTTGGCCAATAGAATCCAGCATCAAAAACTTTTTTAGCTGTGGTGGAAGGACCATAATGTCCCCAAGTTGGGCCATGATGACATTCGTCAAGAATTTTGCGGGTTTCGGAACCAGAAACACATCTGTGGATCATTCCGTCAGGACACATTTTGAAAAGATATGGTTCTTCCAAAAAGTAGTATTTAAGTTCCGAAAAGAATTTGCTCCTTTGAGCATGAGTTAAACCTTTTATGAGAATTCCTCCCGCGAAAAGAATTTGCTCCTTTCATCCGGGAAGTAATCATCGAATTCTTCTTCCTTTAACTCCTCAAGGCCGGGGTTTTCAAGACGAGATAAATGATCAGCCGCTAGATTCTCTGCTCCTTTCTTATCTTTGATTTTGATATCAAATTCATGGAGTAGCAGAATCCATCAAATAAGACGCGGTTTAGCATCTTGCTTGGTGAACAGGTATTTGAGTGCTGAGTGATCAGTGAAAACGACTGTTTTTTAGAGAACAAGGTAGGATCAGAATTTGTCGAATGCGAAAACTACGGCCAGTAATTCCTTTTCGGTGACGGTATAATTTTGCTGAGCACTATTCAGTGTCTTGCTAGCAAAATATATAGGCCGAAAGTGTTTTCCTTCACGTTGACCTAAGATGGCTCCAAAAGTAAAATTGCTGGCATCGCACATAAGCTCGAAGGGTAGTGACCAATTAGGTGAAACCATGATCTGAGCACTAGTCAACTGATATTTTAACATTTTGAAAGTTTTTATGCAATCAGCATTGAAGTCAAAGATAGATTCCTTCTCAAGAAGTTTTGTCATCGGACGGGTTATTTTTGAAAAATCTTTGATAAAGCGGCGGTAAAAACCGGCATGCCCTAGAAAACTTCTAACGGCTTTAACGCTAGTCGGTGGTAGTAGTTTTGTGATAATGTCGATTTTTTCTTTTTCTACTTCCATGCGTGCATTGGAGATTTTGTGGCCAAGCACAATTCCTTCGGTCACCATGAAGTAACATTTTTCCCAGTTAAGGACAAGATGTGCAGCTTCGCATCTTTCGAGCATTTTATCAAGATTGGAAAGACAAGCTTCAAATGAGTTTTCGAAGACTGAAAAGTCATCCATAAAAACTTCCATGGAGGTTTCGAGCATGTCTTGGAATATGGTTATCAAACACCTTTGAAAAGTCGCGGGTGCATTGCAAAGACCAAAAGGCATACGCCGATATGCGTAGGTTCCAAAAGGACAAGTGAAAGTGGTATTTTCTTGATCGTTAGGATCGATTGGAATTTGGAAATATCCTGAAAATCTATCGAGGAAATAAAAGAATTTATTTCCTACTAGACTTTCAAGCATTTGGTCCATGAACAGGAGTGGAAAGTGATCTTTTCTGGTGGCTTTGTTTAATTTCCGATAGTCAATACAAACGCGCCAGCCAGTGAAAGTTCTAGTTGGAACTAGTTCATTCCGTTCATTAGTCACAACCGTCATTCCTCCTTTTTTGGAAACACAGTGAATGGGACTTACCGAAGGGCTATCCTTAATTGGTTAAATGATACCAGCATCGAGAAGTTTTATGATTTCCTTTTTAACAACTTCTTTCATGTTGGGATTGAGTCGACGTTGGCGTTCAATAACAGGTTTGATCCCATCTTCGAAATTGATTTTGTGTTTGCAGAAATTGGGACTAATTCCTGGGATATCAGATGTTTTCCAAGCAAAAGCGTTTTTGTGATTTTGAGGACATAAACTAAACTTTCTTTCTCATGGGCTTTGAGTAATGAAGATATGACTACTGGAAGAAGTGAATTTTCCTCTAAGTAAGCATATTCAAGATGATCAGGGAGAGAGGACTTAATTCTCATCTCCTCCTTGAAAGTTATTGCTTCAAAATTTTCTTCATCCATTTCTTCCTTCTCCGTGTTATCTCCTTCGAATTCTACTTTCATGAAATCATCAAACTCTTTGTCAAAGTCTGCTTCATGGATTTTTTCAGAAGTAGTCATAAATGGATCGGATTCGTTGAGCAACGCATCCAATTCTTTGTCAGTGACTTCATCGATAACATCGATGTTGAAACAAGCATCATCACTGGAATGTGGATAGCGCATCACTTTAACGATTAGAAAGGTCATTTGATCTTCTCCAACTCCAAGGTTGAGTTCTTTTCCTTTCACTTTGATGATTGCATCGGCGGTATTTAGGAAAGGTCTTCCTAAGATGAGTGGGACTTTACTATCTTCTTCCATTTAATATTACAAAGTCCACGGGAAAAATGAATTTACCGACTTGAACAAGCATATTCTCGGCAATACCAACAGGATATTGATAAGAATGATTTGCTAATCGAATGCTCATTTTTGTTGGCTTAAGGCTGTTGTTGCATAATTTGGAATACAACGAATAAGGCGTCAAATTGATACTTGTGCCAAGATCGGCTAAAGCATCGCATTTAATATTATTCCCGAAAGTACATGGAATAAGAAAGCTCCCAGGATCTCCGAGCTTTGGTGGGATCTTGTTTTGGACAATAGCTAAGCATTCTTCGTTAAGGAAAGTAGCTGATACTTGCTCTAGCTTTCTTTTGTTATTAAGAAGTTCTTTCAAGAATTTCCCGTAATTGGGCATTCCAGCTAAAACATCAACGAGAGGAACATTTAGTCTAACCTCTTTGATTATTTCAATGAACTTCTTATAAAGTTCTTCCATTTTTTTCTTTCTTAAGGCGTTGAGGATAAGCAATTTTGGGTGTGTACGCCTTGACAGATGGGGTGGTTTTGTTTTTGGTGGTTTGAGTTGTGTTGGTTTCCTCGGCTTCATCTTCACTATCTTCGGTGATAGGAGTATTTTCATTAGGATTCGGCGGTGGATTGTACGAGAGACCACTTCTTGTGAAGACAACATTGATATGCTCATTTCTCGTTTGTGGTGGACGGTACGTCTTATCATTTGATGGTTTTGGGTTGGATTGGGTGTTACTTGGCAACGAACCAGATGGTCGAGAGGAATGTTTGTCAAAAAATCTGCCAAACTTGTTTTCAAGATCTTGTATAGATGCTTGATGATTTTTCTGTCCCTGCTCAACTTTGGCTTTGAGATTGAAAAATTGATTTTTTATAAAATCATTTGCAGATTTTTGAGCAGCCACGAATTCTCTCATGGTTTTCTCGAATTCGGTTTCTTCCATCTTTTTATCGGAGTTTTGTGGTGGTGGATTGTCAGTTCGTGGTTGAGAATCACGGTTGTCATCCCATGGTCGGCGGTCTTGCCAATTTCCAGAATTTCGACCGTGATAGTTACTACGATATCCTCCTCCACGATATCCTCCTTGGGCATAATTCGCTTCTCCTTCATTAGGTCCACCCATAGGCTTATCGTCGCACTCGGACGATGTATGATTTCCTCCACAATTGTTGCATCCGTCTCGCATTTCCTTCATTTCATCCTTGATATCTTTGTATTGCGAGTCGATTTTTGAAGTTAAGGCTTCCATTTTCTCCATGAGTTTTGAGGTATCGGTGTTTTCGACAAAAGCAACGGTTTTTCGGAGAGGTTTGGTTTTGGAATCTTTGGACCAATCGAGTTTGAGAAGTACTCGATCCTCGAGTAATTGGTGTGCATCGTTAGGAGTCTTATAGAGAAAAATTCCTCCAGCATCAAGGATGCCTTGAGAGATTTCGTCTAGTCCATGGTAAAAGATTTGGATAATGGTTCCTTTGGATAATCTATGTCCATGAGAACTACGAAGCAAATCTTTCATCCGAAGCCAAGCATCGACAAGTGATTCGATGGGATTTTGTGTGAAAGCACAAATTTCTCCCATTAATCGATCGAACATGGCAGGTGGAAAGAATTTGCTCACAAAGGCTTGCCTCATCTCTTCCCAAGTGTTGATAATTCCTGGGGGTTAATTCATTGTACCATACTTTAGCATCTCCGGCGAGTGATGATGGAAAAAGCTTAAGTTTGATGGCATTGACATCGGTGTCGCCATAACGGAAAATGCCGCAAATTTCGATAAATTCGGCAATGTGCTTATGCGGATCGGGCTGCGCACGGCCATCGAATTGACGGTCTTTGATCATGGAAAGATGATGAAATTTCACGGTGAAGTTGTCACCAAGGTTGACAGCAACAATAGCACTCCTAGGGGTTGGTGCTACCTCTCGGTTGGTTCCCCACATGGGTTGATCGTCCACCATGGGAAAAGGTAAATTGGTGAAAGGGTTGTAAACAACTTTGACTTCTGCGAGGTTATCAAATGGTGGGTTTGGTACTCTTAGTACACGATTTTACAATGGTATGAAAGGTGTTCTTCTTTTTCTTCGAATCAAACGTTCGGGATTGGTAAGAGGTGTAATTGGTTCTATTCTCGGTGCACGAGTGTTCATACAATGCCCTAGAGAATCCAGGAAATATCTAAACACACGGACAAACAACGAAAACATTTTTCTAGACAGAAAGGGTAACCGGATTGGTTGTGAGGTGCGACCGATCGGTTAGATCAGTTTGAGGTGGTTTAAAGGCATAACCGATTCGGCTGTGAGGCAACCGGATCGATTGAAGTTTCTGAGATTTTTTTTTGAGTGAATCGATTGATGGGGATTCAAAACTTATTGAAACACAATCAAATCCCCGGCAGCGGCGCCAAAAACTTGATGTGCTACGTGTGTACAAGTTTTAAATTTATAAAAGATGAATTACCAATATTACCAATAAAACATACGAGCAAGTGCACTCGTCCGTTATAGCAAGATTATGAAGGTAAGTCGAGATCGTTCGCAGGGATTTGAGTGAATCTAATTAACAAGTTTGAATCAACAGAGTCTATCCAAAACATATAACAACACAAATAGATATAACGAAATTCAGATGATTAAAAACTACACTTGCTTAAACTAGCTTCATATCCTAGATTAGTGTGATTGTGTTAACCTCTTAACATGTTGGTTGTGATAATTAGTTGGTGTACTAATCTATTGTTCTTACAAGTTAAACCTTCGTCAAGATTTTAGTTCATAAAAACAAGCATTAAGTTTAACCAATCAATTCAAGATCAATTCAAGTTTCATAAGTTTACTTTCACAAACTTAAACACAAAAACATCCACTTGTTTCATCAAATTGCTTAAGAAATGGTCAATACAAAAGGTAACCGATTATAGACAAAAGGCTACAATAGATTCTCAACAACTAATCTTATGACCTTTTAGATAAAGGTAACCGATTAAAGGATTTTTGGGCAAAACCCTAATCTTACGCATAAGTTTCGACTTACGCGTAGAATACTTTACGCATAAGCATTTTTCTTACGCCTAAGTTTTCCTTACGCATAAGCTAAATCTTACGCATAACTTTTTCTACTCGTAACTTTAAACCTACGCATAAGATCCTATGCCTAAGGAATCCTACGTCTAAGATCCTACGCTTAAGATCCTACGCCTAAGTTCCTACGCATAAGATCCTACGCCTAAGCCTCGTCTACTCATAACCTTATCCTACTCGTAACTTCGTGTTTCTACGCCTAATCTCTTCTTTTGGCGGGAAAACTTGAGTAAAATTTAAATTTTTGAGGAGACTAAACGTTCAATTTTTACGCGAGATTCAAATTTTGGTTTAACTTGGAAAATTTTGGTCAAAAATTAAAATTTTTTGGCCTAAATTCAAATTTTTCGGGTCAAATTTGGCGTCAAAATTGTCATAACTCAAATTTTTCATACGACCTTAGAATTGATTTTTATAGTGAATTTCAAATTTTGGGCGAAAAGTTTAAAGAACCGAGTTTACGAGTACGACTTTCGGAAACACCTCAACCGAGCTTAATCTTCATCAACCACAACTCCTTTATCGTTGCATCGATCCTACATCAACTTTATCAGATCATACCTTCATCAATGGCAACTCAACAAGACATTCATGCAGCCGGTGCCGAAAACCGACCTCCTATGTTGGCAAAAGGTGGTTATCTTCAATGGACAAGTCGAATGCTCCGTTACATCAAGACCAAACCTAATGGCAAACTCATGATTAAATCCATTCAGGATGGACCCTTCAAGCCTCGACAAGTTCATGTACCTGGAAATGCAGATGCAACACCTCCTGTCGCACCATCTTCTCGTCTACAATACGAATCTGAATACACTGCAGAGGATCAGAAACAAGTCGAAGCAGATGACATGGAAATTCATATTATCCAACTGGGTTTACCAATAGACATCTTTGCTGCGGTAGACAGTTGTGAAACTGCTTTCGATATGTGGGAATGTGTTAGACGACTTTGTCATGAAACAGAAATTGGTCAACAAGACATGGAGAACAAGCTGCTAACTGAATGGGAAAAGTTTACTTCTACACCAAGAGAATCCATTGAATCCTACTATGGAAGGTTTTGCACTTTGATGAATGAGCTAATCAGAAACAAGCTGACACCCAGAACTATCGTTCAAAACATCAAGTTCCTGAACAATCTTCCAGAAGAATGGGGACGATATGTCACTATTGTCAACCAAACAAAAGACTTACATCAGGTGAACTTTGATCAACTGAATGATTTTCTGAAACAAAACCAAGCTGAAGCGAATGAAGTCAGACAAGAAAGATTAGCAAAGAATCATGATCCATTGGCACTTATTGCAAAGACTCAACCTTCAGTGAATACACAACAACAAGCTTCATCATCTTCCAACAACAACAACTTGCAGCAATACATACAACAACCACAACAACAATTCTATCCACCAAAACAACAAGTCATTCAACAACAGTATCCACAATACCAGGAACAAGGAATCACTGATCTAGAATCTGATCAAGAAGACCCTATGTCCCAAATAATTTCTCTCTTGGGTAAAGTAATCAAAGGTCGCTATTCCACACCTACTAACAACAACCAAAGGATATCATCAAACACTCGCAACAGAAAAATTGCTCAACCGGGAGTGAATATGGGTCATCAAGGACAAATGGTTGGAGTTATTGGGAATCAGCAGGGATATGCTACTGGATTTCGTATGGGTAATCAGGCGGTTCCGTATCAGGGTAATCAGTTGGGTCAGAATGTTGGAAATCAGAATGGACAGAATGTTGGGAATAGAGCAGTGGGTAATCAGAATGGGTATGTTGCAGTTCCAGTCGTTGGGAATTATGGAAATGTAAATCAGGGTAATCAGATTAAGTGCTACAACTGTCAAGGAGTGGGTCACATGGCAAGAAACTGTCCCACTAAACCGCACAAGAAGACTGGTGATTTTCTTCGAAAAGCTGCTTTGTTAGCAGATAAGCAAGAAGCGGGGTTACAGTTGAGTGCTGAGGAAAATGACTTTTTCGCTATTGTGGATGAATTGGAAGACCTCGAGGAACTCAATGCAAATTGCATCTTCATGGCAAATCTTCAGGAAGCTAAGTATGACACGGAGTCAGACTCACCTCCTGTCTATGACCCCAACGCCGTATCTGAGGTACCAATCATTGATCCATGCTATAACAATGTCATATTTGATGTGTTTACTCATGACGAACAGCATTCTGTGACGCCAACACCTACTTATGATACATACCTGGACAATCCGAGTTGTAGCAATACTAACTCTGAGACTCCAGATGTGGATCCTAGTGGAGGCTGTGTGGCACAAAATACTGAGACTAATGAGGAAACACGTGCTTATGTTGAATCATTAATCAATCAATGTGGCATTGAAGCTGAGAAAGTTAGAACGGTCAATCGCGAAGTTAAGGCCGCGAATGCTAAATTGACCGCTGAGCTTGAGAGTTACAAAGAGCACGCCAAAGCCTATGAATTTCATACAAACAAAATGTCAGAATTAGAAATTGGTTATCCAGATTCTGTTTTAAGAGAAAAAGATTTGCAACTCAAGTATGACACACTTGATGTGAATCTCAATTTGAAAATCAAATCTTTAAACAAGGAAATTTCTGAACTAAATGACCAACTTTCAAAACAAAAAGCAACATATTCTGATCTTGAAAAAGAGAAGAAGAAGTTGATAACTGATTTTGCAAAACGAGAAGATTCTCTTCTTGATGAGATTCTGGATAAAACTGAAACGATCAAAAAATTGGACAATTTACTTCTTACAACGGGTCATTCCGCTAAGACAATCAAGATGCTTTCTAATCAAGTAAATCCGATTTTTCATACTTCGCAAAAAATGGCTCTTGGTAACTCACCTCCTTGTTTCCTCAAGAAAGCTCAGATAGAACGGAATGTGTTGAACAATGGAAAACTATTGCATGAACCTATAATTGTGCATGATTCTCTTGAAACGTTAGAACTATCTGAGGAGAGTAGATCAAAAATGAAACAAAAACATCCGGAAATCAAACCAATTGATTATAACACATGGAACAAAATTAATGGTATTCCTTTTGTTTCTCAAAAAGAAAAGTCAACGTTTTCCACCACACCAAGTGTTTCAAACAAAGGGTCAACACCAGTTTCAAAATCAGTTTCAAAACCAGTTGTTGTCTCTAAATCTCTTTCGAACATTGAAAAAATGTCTTCAAACAATCCTTTTAACACAAGTGATGCGAGAAGTATTTTAGAAAATGTGAAAACTAGAATTGCGGATCTTCAAGAGACTGTTAAAACTAAAACCAACATTACAACAAATATCTGGTTTAATAGTTTTGATAATGAATAGAAAAAGTTTTTTGAAACTCAAATTGCCCCTCAGCTGAATAACATCAACTCAAGGGTAATTCATTTTGAACAAGCCTTTTTGAAAGAAACAACTGACTTTGTCAAGGACCATAAATCCCTGGTAAAGCAAGCTAATGAAAGTGTTGAACACATCAAAGTTTTGGAAAATTTAAATGATTCTCTCTTCGAAGATGTTCTGACTACTGATATTATGTCCATCATTTTGCAAACATATTCTGTTGAAGATCATGAAAGACTCCAGTCTGAGACCTCCGAAATTGTTTCAAAATATGAAAAAGCTCTTATGAAACTTGAAAAAGAAAATGTCTCATATTTTAAACAACTTGATCGAAAAACTGAGGAATGCAAGTATGACAAATTGTCGTATGAGCGTGCCTACAATGACATGAAAGCGAAAAATGATCTTTTGAGGGCTCAGCTGGAAAGTCAAAAAGGAAAGGTAGTGAAAACTGTGCTTACAAAACCATTGACTGAGGAGAAAGCAAATGTTCACAAACCGGTTTTTAAACCAAAAATGTCTGTTTCTATGCCTCCTCCAAAAGTCAATGAGAAAAATGTTTTATCAAAACCAGTCACTCCACCTGCCCTACCTAAACAAAATGTTGATAAGGGAAAAGCGGTTATCGAGAAACCAAATGTTTTAGCACCTGGCCTTTTTAAGATGAGTACCACTAATGCGTCTGCCTCCACATCTAAAACATATGGATCAAACGACATAAGTTTAGAAAAGCACTCTAAAGAGACTAGGAAAGCTGAAACCACTTCTCTAAACAAACATGTGAATCCTAATGAGTGTGCCTTACCTTCTACAGGACTAGGAAGCACCTCTAGGAGCAGCAGACTAAAGCCTAAGAGCAATACAAGGAACAATAGAGTCTCGCTTGCCTCTAAGAGTAGTCGCTTGAATAAAGAGAAGAAAGTAGAAGAACACCCTAGGAATTTACCGCTTTGTAATAAGAAAGATATTTCATCTGAATGTAATGAACCTTTGAACTCTGCTAAGTTTAATGAATCTGTTTGTATAACTTGCGAGAAATCTTTAACTACTAATCATGATGATTGTGTTTCTAAGAATGAGATTGTTAAGCCTGTTAAGAAGAATGTTCCCAAAAGAACTTATGCTAAACGAATAGGAAGACTAGTTGCGAGACTTAGGCTTTACACTACTGATAGAGAGCATAATGTTTACTTTAGGGATGACATTTGGAAACCAACAGGTAGAACTTTCACACTCGAGAATGGTAGAATGAGTGATGCACCTGTCTTACCATTAGATGACTTCTATGAGTGTGATCAGGATTTTACCTCTAACCCAAAGGAACCAAAATCAAAACGGTTTCCAAAATCTTCTTCTTCTGTGATTGGCAGGTTATCGAAATATGTCTTTGGATCGTCGAATCGGGTTGCTCCAAGCACATGACCGGGAATCCGAAGCTGCTGATCAATTTCGTCTAGCAATTCATGGGAACCGTACGTTTTGGAAATGATCATGTAGCAGCTATCATGGGTTATGGAGATCTACCTTTTGGAAATTATTTGATCACTCGGGTTTACTATGTCGAAGGGTTGGGACATAATTTGTTTTCAGTCGGGCAGTTCTGTGATGCAGATTTAGAGGTTGCTTTTAGGAAAAATGCTTGCTTCGTTAGAGACTTGGATCGCACTGATCTCTTAACTGGGAATCGTGATACAAACTTGTATGCTATCGACATCAATCAAATGGCCTCTTCATCACCAATATGTCTTATGACACGAGCATCTGGAACACAGTCCTGGTTGTGGAACAGAAGGTTATCCCATCTCAATTTCGACACCATCAACAATCTTGCCAAAGACAACATCGTCAATGGACTTCCAAAGTTCAAATACACCAAGGATCACTTATGTCCATCATGCGAACAAGGAAAAATCAAAAGAGCATCATATAAACCCAAAACCGTACCTAGTTCGAAAGCAAAGTTGCATATGTTGCACATGGACTTATGTGGCCCAATGAGAGTTGAAAGCATTAATGGGAAAAAGTATATTCTTGTTATCGTCGATGATTATTCGAGATATACATGGGTTAAGTTTCTGAGATCAAAAGACGAAGCACCAGGCATCATCATTACCTTTCTGAAACGTATTCAAGTACTTCTTCAAACTCCAGTAAGGGTTGTAAGAACTGACAACGGCACTGAATTCACAAATCAGGAGTTATGAGCTTATTTTGAAGATGTTGGAATTACTCATCAGACATCAGCTGTTAGAACTCCACAGCAGAATGGGGTAGTTGAAAAAAGAAATAGAACTCTTGTGGAAGCTGCTCGCACAATGTTAATCTATTCTTGTGCACCGTTATTTCTTTGGGCTGATGCTGTTGCCACTGCTTGTTTCACTCAGAACCGATCCCTAATCTATCCAAGATTCAATAAAACCCCATATGAGATTGTGAACAACAGAAAACCGGATATCTCTTACTTTCACGTGTTTGGCGCTTTGTGCTATCCTACGAATGACAGAGAAGATCTTGGAAAACTGAAAGCAAAAGGTGATATTGGAATCTTCATTGGATATTCAGATAACTCGTGGGCATTCAGGGTGTATAACAGAAGGCTAAGGAGGATCATGGAGACGATGAATGTGAAATTTGATGAACTTTCACATATGGCTTCTGAGAGACTCGCTCTAGAACCCGCACTAAACCGACAGACTTCTGGACACATCAGTTCAGGACTCGTACCTCAAAGAGCTCAATCAACTTCGTTTGACAATCCTAAAGAACAAGAATGGGAGAATTTCTTCGAGTTAATGTTCGATGAATACTATGGTGGAACTTCGACAAATGCATCAAACCATCATTCCGCTGCACCCGCTCAAAATCATCCTCCACCACCAACAGAAGATGCATCTACAACGGTCGAAATCAATGCACCAACTCCATCAACATCATCTACATCTACTCAAGTTCTTGCACCCGTTCTACCAGCAGTTGATGAGCAAAACCAAAACCAGAACGATGCAACGTTAGAAGAAGACTTATTTGAAAACCCATTTGCTACGGAATCAGTTGAATCTTCTTCAAGCTTAAGAGAACCATCTAACTCGCATACGTTTAACCAACGGTATCCTTCTACTCTGAAGTGGACAAAAGACCACCCAATTGAACAAGTTATTGGTGAACCTTCAAGGCCAATTCAGACAAGACGCCAACTTGCCACCGATTGCGACTTGTGCATTTACCTTTGCTCAATTAGCAATATTGAACCGAAAAACATTAGGGAGGCAATGGCAGATCCCGCATGGATAGAAGCGATGCAGGAGGAACTTCTCCAATACCGTCTTCATGACTCTTGGGAAATGGTTCCAAGACCAATTGATGTTCGTGTCATTGATCTCAAGTGGTTATGGAAGAACAAAAGGGATGAAGAGATGACTGTAATTCGCAACAAAGCTCGTCTTGTGGCCAAAGGATACATACAAGAGGAAGGGATAGACTTTGAAGAGTCATTCGCGCCGGTAGCTAGACTAGAAGCAGTCAGGATATTCTTGGCCTATGCAGCTCACAAAAACATCATGGTGTATCAGATGGACATTAAGACCGCGTTCTTGAATGGAACTCTGAAAGAAGAAGTGCACGTGAGTCAGCCAGAAGGCTTCATCGACTTGGAACATCCAGACTACGTCTACAAACTCAAAAAGGCAATCTATGGTTTAAAACAAGCTCCGAGAGCGTGGTATGACGAACTGTCCTCTTTCCTTATCCAAAACAATTTCACCAAAGGAAAAGTTGATCCTACCTTGTTTACACAAAAATGCAAAAACGACATTTTGATTGTTCAGATTTATGTGGACGACATCATATTTGGGTCCACTAATCCGAATCTTTCAAAACATTTTGAAAATCTCATGAAAAGCAAATTTGAAATGTCCATGATGGGGGAACTAAAATTATTTCTTGGTTTACAAATACATCAGTCCCCTCGTGGAATTTTTATAAATCAAGCTAAATACACAACTGAGATTTTGAAAAATCATGGTATGGATAATTGTGACTCTGTCGGAACACCAATGGTAACTTCACCAAAAATTGGAGCCGATTTGTTTGGGAAACCTATTGATCCGAAGAAATATCGGAGCATGATTGGTTCTCTCATGTATCTCACTGCTAGTCGACTAGATATTCATTTTGCTGTTTGCTTATTAGCACGGTTTCAGGCAAAGAAGTTAAAAGGATCTTTCGGTACCTAAAGACATCCATTCACATGGGACTTTGGTATCCGAAGGAATCCGGATTTGATCTAATTGCCTTTTCAGATGCGGACCACGCAGGTGATCAAGTTACAGCAAAAAGTACATCTGGAGGAGCACAATTTTTGGGAGAAAAGTTAGTAAGCTGGTCTTCAAAGAAACAAGATTGCACTGCACTTTCAATCGCTGAAGCTGAGTATGTGTCTCTATCTGCGTGTTGTGCTCAAGTTCTATGGATAAGAACACAACTCATAGATTATGGCTTTACTTTCGATAAAATACCTATGTATTGTGACTCGAAAAGTGCCATAGCCATATCATGCAATCCTGTTCATCACTCAAAGACTAAGCATATCAGAGTCCGCTACCACTTCCTCAAAGAGTACGTCGAAAATGGTACTGTTGAATTATTCTTCGTGAAGACAGATTACCAACTCGCCGATCTATTAACTAAAGCCCTTCCAAAAGAAAGGTTTGAGTATTTAGTTCGACGAATTGGAATGCGAAGCCTAACCCCTGAGGAGTTAGAATGTCTTCTCGATTCTTCTTGAAAATGATTTTCCAAAAAGCTTCGCTGTAAATATCTTTGAAAAACAACATACAAAATTTGAAAACCCAACAAAAACAAAATATAAAAATATAAAATATTTCAAAAATACAAAAACAATATAAAATCAAAAATCCAAAAATATTCTTCTCACGACATGTCTCTTGTATAATCGATATTCTGTACGTTTCTAGAAATGTCATTCAACAATGATACGGGCATGTACAGATGCTTGAGCGAGAGTTCTTTAATATGTTTTCTAAAACATGTCGTCTCTCAAAATTTCTTAATAAAATGGCTTTCGTATACATCAGTACGAAACCCGGACCGAAATGATGACTTTTGATTATTTCAAATCAAAACTCATGTTTTTAAAGAAAAAATCAAGTGTACGCTTCAGTGCACTACATTTAAAAATGGTGAGAAATCATCATCATCTTGAGCACTTTTTCAAGATTGTTCAAAAAGATTTTTCAAAATCTTTCAAATATTTTGTGCTCAAGATAACTCCCTCTAAAACCCTTTAATTGATTATGCTTTATTAAAGGGGGAGTATAAAACAAAAATGTTCCAAATTCATGCTTAAATCAAATCCGTTTGTCTCCCCAAAAGATTCTAAAATGTTTTTAATCCGATGATATCAAAAATATCACGAAAATGCTATTTTTGAGGGGGAGGAGACGTGATTAAAATGTGATCAAAAAGTTTTAAATGATCATTGTTTGAACCTCAAAATGAGCTCGACTCAGACGGAACCAATGAATTGACGGAATCAAAGTCAGTATATGTACCATCTCGAGAAACTTTCTATGGACTTGACCAGGACGGGTAATAATTTCAAGCTAGTTCTCTAGTGATGTAAACGTGTCTCGAATCGGTCTTGTTCATTTAAAGTCGATCAATTCAAAAAGTGCGAACTCTACCCTCTCTGTGCAGATTTAAGTTAAAAAAAAATTATTATAAGCACATGTGAAGGGGGAGTGTTTCTGAAAATATAAAACTCACGGAGTGTTGCAAACATGTTTTCTATCATAAACACTCTGAGAGATTTTCATGAAAAACGGTTTTATGGCAACAATAGGACAGTCATGGAGTTATAAGGTGACTAAGGATAGGAAATTCGTCCTATGATCTGCCAGAGCCGGAGGGATCTACCCAAGGACATCACAAATAGTTAGTATTAGAATTCCTTAGGTATGACTGAAAAAAGGAGTAATGTGAGAAAGGAGAAAGAAGGGGTTGAAGAATTAAAAAGAAATATAATGAAAAAGGGTGAAAAGAAATAGCCCTCCACATTCAACCTTAGGGCAGAAACCGGGTTTAATACATATGCTACTGGTTGTCACTAGATGACACTGGTATTGAAGACAAAGACGTCATGGACCCAGTGACGCACTGCACTAAACCTTCTAGCCACTCAATTCCTCTCAAAAGGGATTTGTTTCATTCTCACTGGGAACCCTACATAATCTATCGACTTTCTCTTAGAGATCGTTGGTATTGAAGAAGGAGACCCTCTCCCTAGTCTCCGCTCAGGAAAACCAAAATGCACATATTGAGTCTAGAGCCACGAGACTCATCAAAAGATCTCATAGGAACACTTGACATGACATCGTCAATAAGGGCACAGGTGATATATTCTAGAGTCCTACACAGGTCTTAGCAATCTGCCAGAACATTTATGAGAAGTTTCACTTCTGTGATCTTCAATGATTGAATGGAAATTCCTGCCAGGGTCAACATCAAACAGCCCTGACAGCAGGTCACTTCGGTAATTCTCCGTGGATTACGCTTAGTGTGTCTCAAACGGTCTACAGTCGTGGGGTGATGCTTCGGTGTACCTCAGCGACTCATCTGAACTGTAGATGTACTTCGGTATATCGTGTTATCTCACTTGTGGGAATCCAGTTCAGGAACGGCCTCTGTGAGAATTAGAGACGTGTTTTCACACTATGCTGTTAACACACTCGAAGTTCAAACTAGTAAGTGCCGGAATCCGCTTATTACTAACAATGTTTTATGTTTTCTTCTTATGGAAGCTCCGGAGCGGATGGATCGTGCAGACTCGCCACATGCTCATACCAACAACATATGAACGTTCTCATCAAAATCAAAGGCAACTCAAAGTTAAAGATGATTCTTCGTCAATGTCAAAGAATCTACAAAGTGTAAAGACTCGAGAACCTCATCATTAGAAACTCAAAGTCAAATAGAAGTGTGAGCATGGTGGAGAAAGGCGTGGAGACACCTAACCAACAAAGTTGACAACGGCAGACAACCACATTATCTGATCACAAAGCATGAAGGAACAATGAATCAAGACTATTCTATATCTACACACAAAGTCCTAGCTCAAGAAAAGTAGAGACCTAATCAAGTGGAGCATCGTTTGAATGACCACCCCTTAGGGGGAGATTGTTAGCCTTAATAGTTTTATTAAAAGTGATGGTCATTCACGATTAGGAAATTTGTAACGTGTGTTAGATATCGTGATATAATAGTCAACGGGCTCGTGGACTGGGCTAAGCTAATTGGTTAGATGTTAAGGTATGCTAAGCCGTGTATAAGCTTAAGCATCCCAAGCCCAATCAATGTCCACGAAAAGCCCATGGAAAGCCTTTAGGGCAACCAACCTCTTGTACTATAAATACCCCTCAAATGGTCATTTGAGGGGTGTGCTTGAAAGTGTGTGTGTGTGTGTATTTTCTCTCTCTAGGAATATACAACTTATTGTTTGCATATCTTATACTCATAACATACACGAATTTATATATCATTCAAGTCACCATCTCTCTTAATCTTTCTCATCTTATTTCTAAGCTTTGTTTGTGTTTGTGTTGTTTGTGTTAACGTGGTATTTGTGTTGGGTTAGTGATAAGGTTGATAAAAGTAAGGTCCTACAGTTTCCAATAAATCCAATTTGATAATCAAAAAGCGTATTTATTACAACCACGCCTTAGTTCCTTTGTTTAATTAAGAATAATGGGTAAAAACAATCATACATAGACAAAATGATTATAACTAGTTGAATAACAATAAGTTCTTTCGACCTCTACGATTACTATCAACTAGTCAAACTTGATTAACAAATGTCACTATGAAACTTTAGCACAATTGGATCTTAGAATCAACTTGAAATTGAATTAAACATGTTAACACAATCACTAACTAATCATACGATAATCAACATCATTTAAGCAAGTGCATAAAGAAACTAGCCACTCATAGCAAACATAAACATAAACTCAGAACTTTGAACATTAAAAAACATGATTAAAAGTCTTACAATGCTTGGAATAAGATTACAAATGGGGAAGTAATGATTCCCAAGGTATTGGGGTAGACTTCTTGGTGATTTGGCCTCCAAATGTGGAACTTCTAGAACTCCAAACTTTCCTGGACTTCTAAGGACAAATTTGAGAGCTTAAGAGCTTTGTTTGATGAGTAGAGAGAGTTGTATTGAAGTGTGTGTCTCATATGCTCACAAGAGGTCTCTATTTATACTAGTTCCAAGGCCTAGGGTATTAATTGCTGAACTTGGCCTCCAAGGAGTTAGGAAGGGACTAGAATACACCAAGGGAAGGACCTAGAATCGTTTGGATGAAAAGGGGAAACTTAGTAATGAAGATTTGGCAGCAACAGGTCTTCCAACCGGATCGGTTACATGACCAACCGATCTGGTTGGTCTTCTACAAGGAACCAACCGTTCCGGTTGCGGGCGGCAACCGGACGATTGGGTTGGCATTTTTGGCACTTTTTGGTCAATATCCAACCGATCCGGTTGGATTTCCTTAGTTACGGAAAATTGATCTTTTACTTCTTTTTTTCTTGTAGAACTTGATTCTTCGATCATCCGGGTCTTGAACTACTGATTTGTGCTTGACATGCTACACTGAAACGGGAATCTTCTAATTGTTGAACATTCTTTTACTTTTCCTTCCGTTTCCCTGCACTTGGTTATAATGTCACACCCCCAAAATATCGCAGCGGAACAATATTGTCATTGGGGTATGACGTCATAGCACAAAGTATGGATAAAGAAAACGACCTCTATAATGAGACGTTTTGAAAAGTCTACCATTCGATTAAATAAGTTAAAGTTTACAAAACATGTGATCCCAAAGTTTGATAATACATAAAGGTTTACTAAACATGTCGAATGGTAATTGTTAAAAGCACAAGACTCCAATGTATGCCATTTGACCCAAAAGCTCCATGAAATGCTATCACCTTACGACCTGAGATAAACATGCTAAAAAGTGTCTACACAAAGGTTGGTGAGTTCATAAGTTTGTAATGAAATGATCTAAAATACTTTGAGAAATGTTCACACAGCAAAGGCATTGTAAATCCACCCAGTTCCAAGTTCCGCCCATACAAAACTTGCAACCTGTGTGTTCACAACCCATTGCCTAAAATAGAATGACAATCATGAATATGCGCATTAAGGTAGTTAAAAGTATAAATGTCACCACAAGGGTCTTCCAACAACTCGTGTTGGGATGTTCCTCCAACGACTCACGTTGGGCTGTATCCATAAAAATGGCCTTCCAACATATAAATATTGGGATGTTCCTCCAACGACTCACGTTGGGCTGTATCCATAAAAATGGGCTTCCAACATATAGATGTTGGGATGTTTGTTTAAGTCTATTCAATACACGCACCAAGTCTAGAGTATAAGTGATGTTGTTTGGCAAAAGAGTTTAAATGTTTTGATAAATAAGCATGTATCTCGCCCCAAATAGTTTATAAGAATTTAAACGAGTAAAAGCGGGGTATGAACTCACCTGGTATGATTGATATGCTAACAAAATGAAGTGCATGAAAATGAGGCTCGGAAACTATCCGCGACCTAAAATAAATGATATGCTCTAATATAAGTCATGAAACAATGTCGTGCATGCAAATTCATATGATATCCATACCACTTGTACGTTTTGGAAATAATGTTTATCGTCAAAATATATGTTTATGACATCCCGTCGTATTAAAATACTTTACAAGTAGTTACGTTGAAACAACCTCCTACGATAGTCGCAAAATGGTGCACATCGAGTGTTAGGAAACGAACCCAATAGTTTTGGAAAGCTTGTATCATTATCTCAAAGTTTTAGCATTTAAGTTTACATCCTAGAGGTCGCGATCATGGAGATAAATATAGGTTTAGTATGGTAATTGCATCCAAAATATTGTTTAAGGGTGGTTTCCGGCAAAGTTTGAGTGACTATATTTTATTCGTTAAAACTCCGCTTGACAAACGGTTGGACATTTTGGAAAATAGGCTAGGCGAACTTACTTTTACTAGAAGACATCACGTTATAAAAAGTATTACATCCTTGTTAAAAACGACCCTCAACATGGTCACTTGTTGCCGTAAGGTTTGTCTAATAGAAATATATTAGTTTTTCTTATATAATAAAGTTACGGCAACTTTGTGTAAACGTGTATAATTTAATCGTTACAAGTCCATTTTCTACATCCTTAGATTCGTATTAAAGTATACTAATATATTTTTGATAAGTCGACACATTTAATAACGCTTAAGCCTCATTTTTTGACTCGTAAAGGGTGACATTTTCATGCTGAAATTTCTGGAATTATTAGTTTTCGTCGTCAAACTTCAAAAATTCATAACTTCTTCGTTATAACTCCGTTTTAATCCGTTCAAGTGGCCACGTTTTCGTTTTAAAGTATATTTTCCAAATATCTAGCCCAAAATATTTTACCAACTGTCGAATTTTCCCAGATTTAAAAATATGGACAGACCCTAAATAAAACTTGTCGAAATGAGTTTTTCACGCGCCAAACCTATTCCAACCAATTCAAAACAACTCCGAAGCTATTCTAATCCTACCATACACCTTCTTAGGATGTCATGGGTTCCTAGGCATCACCAAAAGTGATATGTTTCAAGGAGTAATTATAGGATGACAAAAATATATATATATAAGTCTTAAAAACAATGAAAAAGTGGTATAAACATCCATAAGACTTGCATGTTTTTCTCAAATATGATGTAATAAACATAAAGTATATATGAAATATGATCATGAATATGAAAAGCTTACTAGTTAACTTGATGAGGTTAATGAACAAAGGTTTAATCCTAATCACCCAAGGTTTTTATTTCAAAACCTTAATCAAGAGTGTAACTAGAGTGAAATATACTTGTCTTGAAAAATTTTTGAGGCTTCCTTCTTGGTCTTGTGGTTTGCCGGTTATGTGAAGAAGGAGAGAAAAGAAATAGTTTTGCACTTTGTATCTTGAGATGAATGTGTAAAATGAGTTGTATAATACATTAAATAGTTAGATATTTTTGCAAATTTGGATGACTAACCCCCTTGTGTCGACAAGGGGGTGTATTTGTTTAAGTAATATATATTTTTTTGTTTTTTTTTTTTTAAGTATGTAGATGTAGATAAAAGGTAAGTAAATGTGTTTTTGTAAAGATAGTTAAGTAATTAAGTACATTTAAGCTTGTAAGATAGTGTTAATTAAAATAAATTTTTAACGGGTCAAAATAAAACATATTGAAGTCATAAAAATTTTAAAACTACATTTCTTGAAAAATTTGAGTGAAATGATAATTATCGTGTAGAATTTAAGAAAACCGTCGTAATTATATAACTATAACAATTTATATACAAGATAAATTTAAAACACTGGGTAAACTCATAATATTATTTTTATAAACTTAATATAAGTATAAAAATATATCGGGATAATTTTGGAAGTATCGGATCAATTGTTCAAAATAATTAATTACGCGATAGCGTTTATTTAATAAGAAATTATGCGTTTAATGTGAAATGCAAAACCATGCATGAACTAATATGATGAATATTGAGTTTGAGAAATGACCGAAAATTGAGAATTGTGACATATAAACACTAGACAAACATCTTTTGATGTGATTAAGCACTGAAATCATGCAAATATAACCAAATAACATATACAAAAGCACGCATAACGCTACTAAAAACATGTACAATCTGAGCGTTATCAGGCGTCCATTTCGTTATCATTCATATAATGAATGTGTATTTCAATAATTTTCGTTGGGACCTCTTTTTATGTAAAATCTGATTAAATAAATGAAGGACAACCATTTTTTTTAAAACATCTCTTTTGAGTCAATTTCTATTATTATTACTGTGATCCATGAAGTAATACCCCAAACTTCTTCCGTTGCGTATATAAAGTAATGGGGGTGTTACAGCTGATGATGCTAATTTATTGTTTCATGTGTGTAACCCACCCGAAACCGTATCTTGGCTGGGCATTCATACCCAGAGTGTGATTGCAGCCATGTCGGGTGCTTGGTACCGCTAACGTATTCATAAACCTGAGCCTCATTTGTTAATGTCGTTTTCCAAGTTTATCTTTAATGGTTGAAAATAAGCTCACAACCTTGGTAATTAATCATAAAAGTAGTTTATCTTTGCTCACTTGGTGCTACACTTGTACAATTTATATGATGCATTTTTCGTCACAGGTTGTTAACTCTCCTTCTAAAATCATACCAGCAAGCGTTCCATCATGGACCAATGTTATATTTGCTATTTATTTAACCATAATTAATACTACATGTGTAAGATCACACAACATCGACGTTTAAGGTGAGTAACATTTTCTCTACTTTTTTTCTAATACATTCTTTGTCTCTTAATATATATACTTATGGACTTTACTCTTATAATTGACGATTCCTTTTCTTTTCATAAACCATTCGGTACAAGTGCACTGTCTTCTTATATAATGTGAAAGCAAAAAGAGGGCGCCCTAAGATCTCTTCTTTTCGATGCAGGTGCATCATCTTCTTATAATGTAAAAACAAAAAGAAGCCACCCTAAGACATCCTTTTCAAATAGTATTGTTTTATTTTATTAACGAAGTTAGCAAACTGCAGAAGATAGTATACGACGATTTATTTTTAACGAAGTTAGTAACCTGTTTCTTGTCTCAAGTTTTTGGGTTTTGTTTATTGGATCTATTTGCAATCCTGTACCAACCCCGCTTTATCGTATTCGCTCGACCTACTAATCTTTCCATCTATAATGATTATGGTATTCTTCACTATTAACATTATAAACTCAATGTGCAGGGGTCTAACTTTGGGTATTGCGCTCACAGTTTATAGAAGAGAAGATAGAGCAGATACCCTAATTGAACAGACGAAAATATGCCAACTACTTCACTTTGTTGTATCTAGTGTGAATGTTGATGTCAGAAGGACTGTTGTTTTGGCCGTTGGATTTGTCCTGTACTCTGAACCATAATAGGTTGGTACTATATCCTTAAATCCCATTTACTAGCAATTCTGTAATACACTCATTCATTTGATTGTCCATATGTGGTTGCTAATGTGGATTATTCAAATACTTCGGTTTTTAATTCTTTTATGTTGAAGTTAAGATACATGATATACAAATAATAATATGTAGACATCACAGAGTACACAACGGAAGACTTAGAATATAACAGCAATTAATTAACTGAAATAAATGCATAACATACCTCTTGCAATTTGGCTAGATCTCTTCAATACAAGTGACAAAGTGGTTTAATGAGTTATCCCTTACCGTTTTATAACTCAAACCAATTGATGTAACAATAGTGTGTTACACCACGTTCTTGTACACACGAATTAACAAACGAATTAAAGAGATTGCTAGATCTACAAAACCTTGTTTTAGAAAAACAAAAGCAAACACCCTAAGGAGGAGGGTTGGTCATTATTTGCAAGAAAAAAGGAGGAAAAGCAATTAGGTTAAATGTGTGCACAAAAGTTAACCTAAAACCCTAAACAAAGCTTTGCTTATATAGGTTTTAGGACACTTAGGGAACAAGTTAGGGTTCAAGGTTGGGTTGAGCCCTCCCCCCTTTGTCTTTGGATGAAATTCAGCCCACAAAGGGTTTCCATAACTTGCCTTGTTAACCAATTACACTTTTGCCCTTATCTTTCACATTTAACAGTCGTTAGTCATTTTCCGTTAAATACTTAACGATCATTCGTCGATTTTGTGTAATAATTAATCGTAATCATTTTACATTAATTATTTGTTAGCCTTAATTGTTTTATTAGAAGTGATGGTCATTCACGATTAGGAACTTTGTAACGTGTGTTAGATATCGTGATAGAATAGTCAACGGGCTCGTGGATTGGACTAAGCTAAATGGGTATTAGTTTAGTTAAGCTTGCCTTATATCCAATCCAACCCATGTCCAAGCCCACGAAGCCCACGGAAAGACTTTTAGGGCATCAAGTCCCTTGGACTATATAAACCCCTCAAAGTCTCATTTGAGGGGTGTGCTTGAAAGTGTGTGTGTGTGTGTGTTCTTTCTTTGGAATATACAACTTATTGTGTTTATCTTTTATCTACATATACACGGTTTGTTTAAACATCAAGTCACCAACATCTTAATCTTTATTTCTTTCATCTTTACGCTTAACGTTTGTGTTTGGTTTCACGTGGTTATACTTGTATACGTGTTGGGTTTGTGATAAGGTTGATAAAAGTAAGGTCCTACAATTGGTATCAATCGCCTAACAATGGTTTAGGAGTGTTTGTGTTTGTTTTGAAGGTTGGTACTGTTTGCATAAAGGCTCTCGTTATTCATATTTGAAACGCTTAAAGCTTTAATTTTTGCACTCAAAAATTCAAGATTCTTGTGGTTTAAGGTTTATTTGGTGCTAAAGTTTCAGTTTTTTGCAAAAAGTTTGAAGCTTTACGTGTTTTAAATCATTTTTAAGCTCGTTTTTTGTTCGTTGGTCATTTCTACTCGTAACTTTTCTAAGCACTTTGGGTGAAAAAGGTCAACATTTTTGGGTTATTCGAGTGTTTTTAAGGCTATCTGTGCAAGAGAAATCGTTTGAATCGCTGAAATTTTTTTACGCGTAGGTCAAAACCCTAGTTCTACGCGTAAGAAAGTCAAACTACGCATAAGGTTCTACTCATAACTTTTTGGTGCAGATTCTTCGAGCTTAAACGGTGACTCAGTGCTTCCCTCACTTGGATAAGTTTGTGGAACACTTTGACTTTTGGATATCCCTTACACTGTGATAGTGTAAAGGATTTTTGGGCTAAACCCTAATCTTACGCATAAGCTTAGACTTACGCGTAGATTACTTTACGCTTAAGTATTTATCCTACGCCTAAGCCTTGTCTTACGCATAAGCTAAATCTTACACATAAGTTTTCCTACGCCTAACTTTAAGTCTACGCATAAGATCCTACGCCTAAGGAATCCTACGCCTAAGCTTCCTACGCATAAGATCCTAGGCCTAAGCATCGTCTACTCGTAACTTCGTGTTTCTACGCCTAAGCTCTTCATTTTCATAAAAAAAAAAAAAAAAAAAAAAAAAAAAAAAAAAAAAAAAAAAAACAACTGGTAATATTTAAATTTTTGAGGAGACTAAACGTTCAATTTTTACGCGAAATTCAAAATTTGGTATAACTGGGAAAATTTTGGTCAAAAATTCAAATTTTTGGGCCTAAATTCAAAATTTTCGGGTCAAATTTGGCGTCAAAATTGTCATAACTCAAATTTTTCATACGACCTTAGAATTGATTTTTATAGTGAATTTCAAATTTTGGGAGAAAATTTTTTTACGCCTAAGAACCAAGGTTACGAGTACGACTTTCAGAAAAACTTCAACTGAGCTTAATCTTCATCAACCACAACTCCTTTATCGTTGAATCGATCCTACATCAACTTTATCATATCATACCTTCATCAATGGCAACTCAACAAGACATTCATGCAGCCGGTGCCGAAAACCGACCTCCTGTGTTGGCAAAAGGTGGTTATCTTCAATGGACAAGTCGAATGCTCCGCTACATCAAGACCAAACCTAATGGGAAACTCATGATTAAATCCATTCAGGATGGACCCTTCCAGCCTCGACAAGTTCATGTACCTGGAAATGCTGATGCAACACCTCCCGTCCCTCCATCTTCTCGTCTTCAATACGAATCTGAATACACTGCAGAGGATCAGAAACAAGTCGAAACAGATGACATGGCAATTCATATTATCAATAGACATCTTTGTTGCGGTAGACAGTTGTGAAACTGCTTTCGATATGTGGGAACGTGTTAGAAGGCTTTGTCATGGAACAGAAATTGGTCAACAAGACATGGAGAACAAGCTGCTAGCTGAATGGGAAAAGTTTACTTCTACTCCAGGAGAATCCATTGAATCCTACTATGGAAGTTTTTGCACTTTGATGAATGAGCTAATCAGAAACAAGTTGACACCCAGAACTATCGTCCAAAACATCAAGTTCCTGAATAATCTTCTAGAAGAATGGGGACGATATGTCACTATTGTTAACCAAACAAAAGACTTACATCAGGTGAACTTTGATCTACTAAACGATTTTCTGAAACAAAACCAATCTGAAGCGAATGAAGTCAGGAAAGAAAGATTGGCAAAGAATCATGTTCCATTGGCACTCATTGCAAAGACTCAAACTTCAGGGAATACACAACAACAACCTTCATCATCTTCCAACAACAACAACTTGCAACAATACATTCCACAACCACAAGCTGTTTTCCCTCAACAACAATTCTATCCACAAGAACAACAAGTCACTCAACAACAACAGTATCCACAATACCAGGAACAAGGAATCACTGATCCTGAAACTGAACAACAAAATGCTTTGCTACAGGTATTTTCTTTATTGGGTAAAGCATTTAGCAGTTGCATGGGTAATCAGGCGGTTCCGTATCAGGGTAATCAGTTGGGTCAGAATGTTGGAAATCAGATGGGACAGAATGTTGGGAATAGAGCAGTAGGTAATCCGAATGGAAATGTTGCAGCTCCAGTCGTTGGGAATTATGGAAATATGAATCAGGGTAATCAGGTTACGTGTTACAACTGTCAAGGAGTGGGTCACATGGCAAGGAATTGTCCTACTAAGCCGAAAAAGAAGGATTTTGAGTATCTTCAGAAAGCTATGCTGTTAGCACAAAAGGCAGAATCAGGAATGCAGTTGAATGCTGAGGAACATGACTTTATGGCTATTATGGATGATTTGGAAGACCGAGAGGACATCAATGCAAATTGCGTCTTCATGGCAAATCTTCAGGAGACTAAGTACGACACTGACTCTGACGCACCTCCTGTCTATGACGCCAATACAGTATCTAAGGTACCAATCATTGATCCATGCTATAACAATGTCATATGTGATGTGTTTACTCATGACGAACAGCATTATGTGACGCCAGCACCTACTTATGATACATACATGGACAATCCGAGTTGTAGCAATACGAACTCTGAAACTCCAGATGTGGATCCTAATGGAGGCTGTGTGGCACATAATACTGAGACTGATGAGGAAACCCGTGCTTATTTTGAATCATTAATCAATAACTGTGGCATTGAAATTGAAAAAGTTAGTAAGGTCAATCGCGAGGTTAAGGCAGCCAATAAAAAATTGACCGCTGAGCTTGAGAGTTACAAAGAGAACGCCAGAGCCTATGAATTTCATACAAACAAAATATCAGAATTAGAAATTGGTTACCGAGATTCTGTTTTAAGAGAAAAACAATTGCAAATCAAGTATGATACACTTGATGTGAATCTGAACTTGAAAATAAAATCTTTAAACAAGGAAATCTCTGAACTAAATGATCAACTTTCTAAACAAAAAGCACTGTTTTCTGATCTTGAAAAAGAGAAGAAACAGTTGATTGCTGATTTTTCAAAACGAGAAGATTCTCTTCTTGATGAAATTCTGGATAAAAATGAAACTATCAAAAAATTGGATAATTTACTTCTTACAACGGGTCATTCCGCTAAAACAAAAAAGATGCTTTCTAATCAAGTAAATCCGATTTTTCATAATACACATTAAATGGCTCTTGGTAACTCACCTCCTTGTTTCCTCAAGAAAGCTCAGAAAGAACGGAATGTGTTGAACAATGGAAAACCTTTGCATGAACCTATAATTGTGCATGATTCTCTTGAAACGTTGGAACTATCTGAGGAGAGTAGATCAAAAATGAAACAAAAACATCTAGAAATCAAACCTATTGATTATAATAAATGGAACCAAATTAATGGTATTTCGTTTGTTTCTCAATCAACGTTTTCCACCAAACCAAGTGTTTCAAACAAAGTGTCAACACCAGTTTCAAAATCAGTTTCAAAACCAGTTGTTGTATCCAAATCTCTTTCGAACATTGAACAAATGTCTTCAAACAATCCTTTTAACCCAAGTGATGCCAGAAGTATTTTGGAAAATGTGAAAATGAGAATTGCAGATCTTCAAGAGATCGTTAAAACTAAAACCAATATTACAACAAACATCTGGTTTAATAGTTTTGATATTGAACAGAAAAAGTTTTTTGAAACTCAAATTGCCCCTCAGCTGACTAACATCAACTCAAGGGTAATCCATTTTGAACAAGCCTTTTTGAGAGAAACAGCTGACTTTGTCAAGGACCATAAATCCCTGGTAAAGCACGCAAATGAAAGTGTTGAACACATCAAAGTTTTGGAAAATCTAAATGATTCTCTCTTCGAAGATGTTCTGACTACTGATATTATGTCCATCATTTTGCAAACATATTCTGTTGAAGATCATGAAAGACTCCAGTCTGAGACCTCCGAAATTGTTTCGAAATATGAAAAAGCTCTTGAAAAACTTGAAAAAGAAAATATCTCATATTTTAAACAACTTGATCGAAAAACTGAGGAATGCAAGTATGACAAACTGTCGTATGAACGTGCCTACAATGACATGAAAGCGAAAAATGATCTTTTGAGGGCTCAGCTGGAAAGTCAAATAGGAAAGGTAGTGGAAACTGTGGTTCCAAAACCATTGACTGCGGAGAAAGCAAATGTTCCCAAACCAGTTTCCAAACCAAAAATGTCTGTTTCTATGCCTCATCCAAAAGTCAATGAGAAAAATGTTTCATCAAAAACAGTCACTCCACAGTCCCTGCCTATTAAAAAGAGAATTGTCAAAGGTTTTGAAAAACCTGTTTTTGATAAAGAAAAAGTGATTACTCATGGCATTTCTAGGAATAGTAAACGGAATGTGACCACAAATCTAGTTAAAGAATCTATTGGTTCTAACAACATGGTCAACAATCACTATCTAGAAGAAGCTAGTAAAAAGGCACAGACTCGTAAAGACGGAATTTTAGGTGCAACATCTAGGGTGATGAATTCTACAAAATTTCAAGGCACTACTAGTAGTAAACCATTACCTAGGAACACTCTACAAAAGACTAGGGATTGGCTTGCATCTAAGAGTAGTTGGGCAAAAGAAAATGCTATGCCCTTAGAAAACAACACTAGGAATTCTAAGTCTTTTTCGAACAAGATTCAATTTCCAAAAGACTGTAGTGACAAAGTTAAAGCTGCTGTTTTAAACAAGAATATTGAATTTGTCTGTACTACATGTAAAAAATGTGTCTTTTCAGCAAATCATGATGCATGTGTCTCACAATATCTCAAGAAAGATAATTCTCGTGCCAAGGCACAATCCACTAAGACTCCAAATAGAAACAAGCCCGTTGATAAAAAGACAAACAAAAAGACACCTAATAGGACGATCTCTTCAGGACGTAGTTTTTCCAAAAATGCGTCTTCCGCTGCATCTGATAAGAAAACAACTCCTAGATCTTACCTTAGGTGGATACCCATGGGCAAAGTTTTCAACAAAATAGGTCTTAGATGGATTCCCACAGGAAAGACTTTTGATACCTGCACCAACACAGATAGACAATCATCAGGATAAGGAAGTAGAAACCACTACAACCGTTGATAGTGATCACCCTCACCGTGAGGAATCTTGTACTTCTAACACTGTTATTTGTGAAATCTCTTCTTCTTTGGTTGCAGGTGAATCAAATATCTCAGAACCCAGCTCATCAGAGGGTTCCAATTCTGTAAACTCTTCTTCTTCATTCTCTCTATCTTCTATTTTTGATTTTCCATTTCTTCTATAAAATCAAAAACAAAATACAAAATTTGAAAAACCAACAAAAGCAAAATATAAAAATATAAAATTTTTCAAAAATACAAAAACAATAGAAAATCAAAAATCCAAAAATATTCTTCTCACGACATGTCTCTCGTATATAATCGATATTCTGTACGTTTCTAGAAATGTCATTCAACAATGATACGGGCATGTACAGATGCTTGAGCGAGAGTTCTTTAATTGTTTTCTAAAACATGTCGTTTCTCAAAATTTCTTCAAATCAATGGCTTTCGTATACTTCAGTACGAAACCCGGACTTCAACATAATGGCTTCTGAACACATCAGTTCAGGACCCGCGCTTCAAAGAAAGGAAAGTGCTAAACCAAACAAAGGTTTTAACTATTTTTAACGCACTTTTGCTAAAAACAATGGCTTACAGTTACTTCAGACTGTAACCCGATCTTTAAAGAAAGGAAAGTGTTACGCAAAATCGATTTTCATAAATATCAAGCACTTATCCTAAAACAAATGAAGATAATTCTTCTGCAATATCTTCAAAAGATTTTTTAAAATCTTCATCTTGCGTACTATTGATTCGAAATTTTTCAAAAAGATTTTTCAAAATCTCTCACAGTTGGTACCAAGATAACTCCCTCTAAACCCTTAATTGATTCTAAATTTTCTATATGAAAAATATGCTTTCGTTAAGGGGGAGTTTAAAACAAAAAATTTGTTCCAAAATTCATGCTCAATCAGTTTCTCTCCAAATGCTTTTCGAAAAACATATCTTTTAATCATTTTGTTTCAAAAACATCATGGATATGCTATTTTTGAGGGGGATAAATGTGATTAAAATTTGATCAAAAAGTTTAATGATCGTTGTTTGAATCTCAAAATGAGCTCGACTCAGATGCAACCATTGAATTGATGAGGAATCATGTACCATCCCGAGAAACTTTCTATGGACTTGACCAGGACGGGTAATAATTTCAAGCTAGTTCTCTAGTGATGTAAACGTGTCTCGAATCGGTCTTGTTCATTTAAAGTTGATCAATTCAAAAAGTGCGAACTCTACCCTCTATGTGCAGATTTTTGTCATAACTTATAAGCACATGTGAAGGGGGAGTGTTTCTGAAAATATAACAACTCTCGGAGTGTCTCAAACATGTTTTCTATCATAAACACTCTGAGAGATTTTCAAGAAAAATGGTTTTATGGCAACAATAGGACAGTCATGGAGTTATAAGGTGACTAAGAATAGGAAATTCGTCCTATGATCCGCCAGAGCCGAAGGGATCTGCCCAAGGACATCTCAAATAGTTAGTATTAGAAATCCTTAGGAATGATTAAAAAAAGGAGTAATGTGAGAAAGGAGAAAGAAGGGGTTGAAGAATTAAAAATAAATGTAAAAGAAAGGGTGAAAAGAAATAGCCCTCCATATTCAACCTTAGGGCAGAAACCGGGTTCAATTCATCTGCTACTGGTTATCACTAGATGAAACTGGTATTGAAGACAAATACGTCATGGACCCAGTGACGCGCTGCACTAAACCTTCTAGCCACTCAATTCCTCTCAAAAGGGATTTGTTTCATTCTCAATGGGAACCCTACATAATCTATCGACTTTCTCTTAGAGATCGTTGGTATTGAAGAAGGAGACCCTCTCCCTAGTCTCCGCTCAGGAAAACCAAAAATGCACTATTGAGTCTAGAGCCACGAGATTCATTAAAAGATCTCATAGGAACACATGACATGACATCGCTTGTTGTTCATCTATAAGGACACAAGTGATATATTATAGAGTCCTACGCAGATCTTAGCAATCTGCCAGAACATTTATGAGAGGTTTCACAATTGTGATCCTCAGTGATTGAATGGAAACTTCTGCCAGGGTCAACATCAAGCAGCCCTGACAGCAGGTCACTTCGGTAACTCCCCGTGGATTACGCTTAGTGTGTCTCAAACGGTCTACAGTCGTGAAGTGATGCTTCGGTGTACTTCAGCGACTCATCTAAACTATAGATGTACTTTGGTATATCGCGTTATCTCACTTGTGGGACTCCAGTTCAGGAACGGTCTTTGTAAGAATTAGAGATGTGTTTTCACACTATGCTGTTAACACCCTCGAAACTCAAACTTGTAAGTGCCGGAATCCGCTTATTACTAACTTGTTTTATGTTTTCTTCTTATGGAAGCTCCGGAGCGGATTGATCGTGCAGACTCTCCACATGCTCATACCAACAACACATGAAAGTTCTCATCATAATCAAAGGCTACTCAAAGTTAAAGATAATTCTTCGTCAATGTCAAAGAATCTACAAAGTTTAAAGACTAGAGAACCACATCATTGGTAACCAAAAGACAAATAGAAGTGTGAGCATGGTGGAGAAAGACGTGGAGACACCTAACCAACGAAGTTGACAACGGCAGACAACCACATTATCTGATCACAAAGCATGAAGGAACAAAGAATCAAGACTATTCTATATCTACGCACAAAGTTCAAGCTCGAGAAAAGTAAAGACCAAATCAAGTGGAGCATCATTTGAATGACAACCCCTTAGGGGAAGATTGTTAGCCTTAATTGTTTTATTAGAAGTGATGGTCATTCACGATTAGGAACTTTGTAACGTGTGTTAGATATCGTGATAGAATAGTCAACGGGCTCGTGGATTGAACTAAGCTAAATGGGTATTAGTTTAGTTAAGCTTGCCTTATATCCAATCCAACCCATGTCCAAGCCCACGAAGCCCATGGAAAGCCTTTTAGGGCATCAAGTCCCTTGGACTATATAAACCCCTCAAAGTCTCATTTGAGGGGTGTGCTTGAAAGTGTGTGTGTGTGTGTTCTTTCTTTGGAATATACAACTTGTTGTGTTTATCTTTTATCTACACATACACGGTTTGTTTAAACATCAAGTCACCAACATATTAATCTTTATTTCTTTCATCTTTACGCTTAACGTTTGTGTTTGGTTTCACGTGGTTATACTTGTATACGTGTTGGGTTTGTGATAAGGTTGATAAAAGTAAGGTCCTACATTATTTAACTTTAATTCTCATTCGTAATGTGTGCAATCCTGTGGTCACAAGGTTGGGTTGAGCCCTCCCCCCTTTGTCTTTGGATGAAATTCAACCCACAAAGGGTTTCCATAATTTGCCTTGTTAACCAATTACACTTTAGCCCTTATCTTTCACATCTAACGGTCGTTAGTCATTTTCCGTTAAATACTTAATGATCGTTAGTCGATTTTGTGTAATAATTAATCGTAATCATTTTACATTAATTATTTAACTTTAATTCTCATGCGTAATGTGTGCAATCCCGTGGTCACAAGTTCGAATCCGGACATACACGATTTTGAAAATATAGACATATTCCAACAGATCCCACTTGGATATGTTTACAAAACGTGTAATGACAATTGGTTAGCGTCTAGCAACACGCCAATGCCCCCAGTACAACTTGTGTATGGTTTTCTGGAGAAAAACCATTTTGATGATTCATCATCATATTCGTCATTTTGTTTCTAATACCACGTTAATAAGAATATGGATCTTACTCATTTCTTAATTAACTATTGTATTTCTCATTTTATATGATTGATCAAGATTACCAATTCTTCTAAACATATTCCAGAAGACCTTGGGCATGGCCATGCAAACATCTTGACAACCCTACGAGGGGCCCAACAGTATTATACTTCAAAATAAATTTGAAGGAAACAAATCCCATTTTGACTACAAGCATAATTCATAAATTTTGCAACACTTCTGAAAACAACTCTTATAACTACCAGTTACGTATAACGTTAGATTGCTTCACAGAAATGCACTACATCCATGACATTTCTCTAGTATGTCAAGGCAGAGGATAAATATTCATGATATACTTAATGACTAAGATCCATAAAGTACCATCATGTGGTTGGGATAAGTCATATACTCAATCCATTGAATATCATCTGAAATTAGTCAAGCTACGCATCAATATACTTTCAAGTACATTCTAACTAATACTCAGATTTGTCTTAATTCAATACCACTCCCATGTTATTGATCGACAACGGACTATTTAGAATAACTTAAGTTATTCAAGGATTTAAACATGCAAATATAGGATAACATCATAATAAATGAATAATAAACATAACAAAATACTTAACAAAATACTTTATTTCATTTGAATAATAATGTTTACAATATCCTTCATCCAAATACTAAATAGATCAATGCATGATAATTCTTAGTTAATGAATTTATTTTTTGCCTCAAGTCATGATAATCATACTTGTTGACAAGGCATAATTTCAACTAACTTTGATCTATTGGAATTTTGAGAATACTTATTTTAAGAATACTTATTTTAAGAATACTTATTTTAAGAATTCAATAAGTAAATTTCTTGTATGTGTTTACACATATCTTGATATCGTCATATCATTCCATAAGGTGTGGGACAACCTGAACCACCTTTTTATGACAATCATCTTTTAAAACTTTAAAGTTTATAGTATTCTTTATTCTTTAATGTATAAAGCAACTATGCTCTTAATTGAGCATAACTAGTCAACATGATCATCATCAAAGATGCCATGACTAGAATTTAGTGTCATTTCAATCATACTAGCATCATTGTGTACAACCAACAATATGCTCTTTAAACATCTGTAAACTTTGAACAGTTATAGTGTAATGTTGGTGCCTACCAAAACTCAAGTTTGTTGGCAATGACAATTATGAAATAATTGCCATATTTTTATCAATAGAATCTAGGAGCATCTCCAGACTGTAGAATGTGATTCTAGATCCAAACATATTCTTTTTAAAATATTTATTACACTAACAACTTTCAATGTTGTCAAATCATCTTGTAATCAAGCATGACACAACAATCTTACAACATGATGTACATGATAAATCTTCAAGTTAGACTTTAAGATCTCATTATATATCCATCATGTTATATTAGACTCATTTATTTACCGTATATGTTTATAGTAATAAACATATATTTCAAGGTTGTATGTCTTATTTCCAAACCTTACAAACGGAGTTTCATTCCCAACTAAAACTTAATTTAAGTGGAATGTAGTTGCCCATACAACATATAAGATTTAAGAAAATAAAAATAATACTCCCACTAGCTTTCATGAATACTTATGAGCTATCTTATTTTAATTATTAAATCAAACATGGATTTAATATTAAACATAAGAATCATCTCATAGATGCATGCATATATCCATTCATGGATTCTTGCAGTTTGTACATATTCAAAGATATTTGAATTCATAAAAACTTCTTTGCATTACTTATCGTCCTCGTAAAAATAATTCCAGAACAAAGAGTTTTGATATTCATTATCAAAATTTCATATCAATGAAACTAAGTATGACAATTATAATCTTTATACTTCTATTTAATGTATCTAGGAAATAATATTCAATCATAGTTAATTGCTTAAGTATGATTAATATTATTATCACTAGACATACATTAAATACGTGTACAATATTGTCCATATGATTTCTACACAAAGATTTAAACCACTAGGGTTTTCATCCTTTGAAGAAAATCATCTTCATTAAGATAAACCAAGTATCTAAAGTTGATTATCTTTATGGACAACATCTCTATATTCATAGTATGATTGATTTACCACAATTCAACATTTGGCAAATTCATCATCATGAATAACAGGCTTACCATGATCCTGTAACTCATAATCCTCAGCATATTAAATATCTGAGATATCCTTATGGATCTATAAATGACAATTCCATCATATTGAGGTCTATCATTTACATGTTTAGCCTCATCATGATATTTGCTAGTGCATTTTAGAAGATTATGTATTTTGTAACTTTAATCTTTCAAGATCTAAGCAAAACTCTCACTTGCCTTTAATAATTTAAGAATACCTTTAGATAATTTAGCAAGTAAAGCAACAATATATTGTTCTCTTCTGGGATATTACAAAAAAACATTGACAGTTCCTGACATTAGTTTGTTACAACCCACTTTACAAGTAGTTTAGCAAATTCAGAACTTCATTATAAGACTTAATGTGATTCATCACATTCCATAAACAAATGGTGTCTTATTAATCTTCTAGATTGGACTCTTATTGAGTATATTCAATCTATACTCAATCTACTAACCTTGATAACATGTGGAAGAAACTATAGTTATCTTGAATCAAACATGCCAATAGATTTTGATTCTTCTAACTGAACATACCATAAAACTATGGTATTTCATTAGAATTAATATTGTAAGATAATCTAACAATATTTAAGATAACCATCTACTCTTTGGCTTACCTATTTACCAACAAAGTAAAACTTAATCGTACAATAGAATTACCAAATCAATTGCATGCATTATAACACAAGTATTCTTGACCAAGTCAAAAGACATAACAATTATAATCCCACTATACGTTATAAGTCATTGATCAACTCATTGACTTCATGCATATGTCTCAAAACATAGCAAGTTAACAACTTACTTTATATTGTAAGTCTTCAAAAGACTTCATGTTTGTGACTTTACAAAGAAATCATAAACATGTATAATTAAATTTATTATGAACACCACCTCGGGTTTCAATTAATATTTCAAGTTAATATTTACTACATATATTTAAGTCATTCAACGAATACTTAAAATCAAAGTAGTATTAGATTACTTCATTTAATTATGTCATTCCATGAAATGTCCAATGTAAGAGACTGCAAAATCATCCATGCTTGTTCTCACGACACGTGGATATTTTACCTTGGGCTACAATCTAGTTCACGTTCTCACGTAACATAAATTGTAACTACAACTGTTTCTTAAATATTGAATGACATAAATATTTAAAATAAAGTAGTCTTTGTTATCATCTTGACACATGTTCTTAATAGGTCAATCATACACTTTTAAATGTATAATTCTTATTAGAACATTACTCTCTTACCTCGCGGTCAAGAGAATCCATTTAAATCATATCTATATGTGTTGTACCTTGCACACAATAAAGATTTCTCCCACTTGTGCATGTAACAACATCATGTAGCAGATAAACAACACGACAAACGTTTGTTTATTTGATTAATATGATTTGTGTCATAGATATAACAAGTAAATGTAGGACTATATTGTTTAGTAAGGAAACGCACATGACTATTCTTAAAAACATAAGTGTGTACAATTGGAAAGTAATTATCTTTGAAGATGATCTGGGTTACTACACAGGAAACAAAGCTTGTAGCTCCCACTGAATTAGAAATCATTATAACAACTTCTTATTCAGTAATGCAACATAAATGCTCCCACTGAATTTGACAACATTGTAAGTGTTTCATAACCAGTGAAAACAACTTGCTTGCTTTTTACTTTCCTACACCTTTAAAGAACCAGACGTAATCATTACTAAGGTACTAGAAGGTGTATTCTACTCTATGAATGATGGGTTATCCATCAATGTTATTAACTCGAAAAATTGTGTATGCAATTTCTTCCTTAACAGGCCTACCATGCCCATAATGGTATGTAGCACCTTTAAAGGTTAAATCAAAACAACTATATAAACTATACTAGTTTTTCTTTTACCAATTTTTCGTGATAAATAGTCTAGCTTCTAATTTAGTAACTCATATACATGTTTTCCAGTTAACCAAACGTCATGTTTGTTATTCATTCACCAAATGAGGGTAATGAAATCTTTATGGAAAATATGATGTGCAATTCATTGCTATGAGTTACATTAGAATATAGACAATTCAAATGTTCCTATAATACCTTTCTCATTCATGAAAAGGAATAGGATTGAGTCTCATTCTTCTCCCATGGAAAAGAGACTTTGTTTGTCTTTTCGGTAAATTATTCTCGATCAAACATTTGTTTGAAAGAAGAATGGATCAATTTACTAATAAAATACTAAACCACGTTTACGGTTAAATGTTGCATTAATACATTCAAAATAATTACAAAATTCAATTTTAGTATTTTCTATAATTAACCTTTTCAAAAAAAATAAATACCCATGGTTTATAAACATATAACCATTTAATTTTCACTTGAAAACTAGGATCCAAATTGACATAGTTTCATCACATCAGTTGATCTGCTAGTAATGAAATTATTCAAAATAGAACGAGTCGAACCTCAATTACCAATTTTCAAATTGTAACTCCTAGATTTATGGGATTTACATATTGCCAACAACAGTTGCAATGTAAGCATGTTTTATCCCCATCTTATGCCTTGAGTTGCCAGTTCTCACTACAAAACTCAATTAAGCTGTCCAACTTAAGAAACTGCAAAATCATCCATGCCCTTTTTCACGTCACGCGGATATTTTACACTTTGATTACGATCTAAATCACGTTCTCACGTAAATAAAAGGTAATCTCAGGCGTTTTCGTTTCGTTGGATGGCATACAACTTAAATTAAGGGTAATAATTTTGATGTCAAATCAAATATGTACAAAGATGTCATGCATTCATCTTCGTAGCATAAGTTTTTTTATTAAAACAGTCATATCCTTGTTTTAATGTTTAATCTTACCATCATCAAACTTTAATCGAGGTATTGGTTACACCAATTAATAAATTACATTTAATTAGCACCATATCCTACTGTTGCATGAGTCATAAGACCCAAGTTATTCGGATAATTACCAAAAAATTGGCGCGTAGAATTTAAGGTCAATTCACCCTTAAGATTTTATGCACATTCATAGGAATACATGGTAGCTCCATTAAGACGCACAAACGAGCGGAGAATTAGGTCAGCGCGAAGCATATTACATACCCTCATCTTTAAGGTCACAATTTAATGCGTACCAGCCTTTTACCCATCACACAGTTTTTCATTAATGGGTGAGCCGTTCTAACTATTTTGTGCATAAAATCAATCAATTAAACGATTACGATTATTGTGCTTAAAAAACACATGTTTCACCATTGTTTAGGTCAGTTTATTTTTCTTATAAAATACCCTTGTTACACAAAACAAACAAGCAAGTATTTAAAAATAAACACATAAACAATGAATACATAACTTAACAATTAATCATGCATATCAAATAGCCACATGATAACCTTTTGATAAATCCTATTAATAATCAATTCTAGATCTGTCAATATGTATATGTCTAATTAAGACTTTCGCCCATTTTCAGCAATGTACAAGGTGAGCCACATGCATCGATACATCAATTGCGTAAGTCAAAATTAAAACATATATCACATAGCACACAATTGATTTAATAATAATGATTGAGGTCTTCCCCAATTTTAGATCTATCAAAATTTTAGTGTATATCACTTAACCAAGTAAATCATACAATAAAAGCAGATCCATGACAAAACATGCATGTATTTATCATGGCTATAAATCACACTTAACAATTAATGTAATTAATCAAGAGTTACGCAATTTAATACACATAAAATTGCATGCAACCTAGGTTATTCTAATCTAATTATAACAAAAGTTTACAAAACCCTAATTAGGGCACAAAAAATACGCCCCCCCCAAAAAAAATTTAGGGTTTAGGTTTTGCAAACCCTAGATCTATACATACAATTAATAACACAATACAATTTATTTGTTTTATGTGTTTCAGTAATTAATTACTCATTATACAAGGCTCGTGATGCCACTGTTGAGGTTAAGATACATGATATACAAATAATAATATGTAGACATCACATAGTACACAGCGGAAGACTTAGAATATAACAGCAATTAATTAACTGAAATAAATGCGTAACATACCTCTTGCAATTTGGCTAGATCTCTTCAATACAAGTGACAAAGTGGTTTAATGAGTTATCCCTTACCGTTTTATAACTCAAACCAATTGATGTAACAATAGTGTTGGGAATTATATGTTTGAGTTGATAAGACAAAAAGAATGAAACAAGAAGGACTTAATACGATCAGAAGGAAACCTACAAAAAGATGAAAGGACTTACTTGCAAAACAAGTTTTATTTATTAGTCCTTTGTAGTATTTTATAAACCCCAATCCTCTAGTATATAAAGAAGACATAGGTGTAGGTTTCAAGTACATGTCTTCCATAATGTAGTCGACTAAAGGTGTGTGTGTCCTAGGCGTATAGTGTTGTAAACGCCTAAGTTATTATTTTAGTTAGTAGTTTAGTTATCTAGACGTGTTTCTATAAACGTCTAAGATTAGTTAGTATTAGTGAATGAAAACCTTGTTCAATAACAAAGAATTGATTAGTTTATTACGATGTGCATGTTATTAGTCTTTGTTATTGATCCCTAGTTGAGCTTATAAACGATCTTCACAATCGGTATCAGAGCGGGGAGCTCTTGATATAGGGATTCACAAGGTTTCTTGGCGAAAAAGGAAGAAAAAAATCGAATCTACAAATTTTCGTAATGCTTCTGCAGCACTTTTTTCAAACGGCGATAACTTTTTCTTGAACCGTTGGATCGAGCTACAATTTTTGCTGGTGCATCTCAGTATATCCGTCTAACTTTTCACTGAAGGGATTGTCAATTAGAGCTCTCAATAAAAAGTTATAAGCTGTCGAAGTCTGCTGCAGAAACTAAAAAAGTTTCGTAAGGTTACTACAGCACTGTTTTGTAACGATCATAACTTTTTCGTTAACCGTTGGGTCGTGACGAGATTTTAGGTGGACGTTCTCTATATAGCCATCTAACTTTCCACCGGAGGGATTGTCGATCTGAGCTTTTATGCAAAAGTTACAGGCTGTCGAATATGGCTGCTGACAAAGTACTGCTCCTTACTCAAAGTACTGCTGTTTATCCTTAAAAGTACTGCTGTTTATCCTTAAAAGTACTGCTCCTCCTTGAAAGTACTACTCGTCCTTGAAAGTACTGCTCGTCCTTGTAAAAGTACTGCTCTGCCCGTATAAGTTGAAAGTACTGCTCGTTGTTTTAAAGTACTGCTACTACTTGTTCGACATTGGTGAAGATTCAATTGTCATCAGTGCAGTATTATTGGTCTATTTTTTGTGGCGGGATCATGGGTCTCTAATATAATAGGCTTGTTTTGGAATTGAGGGGAAGTTGTACAAGTTTTTGGTACTGAGATTTTTTTGGTGACACACACACAGGTTATTGTTCACACACACAAGAAGATTGGTATTTGTTCTTAAAAGTTTTAAAAAGCTCGTTTTTGGTTTTTATTGGAGAATTGGTTACGAAGACGATTATTTATCATTTATTTGAAGGTGAAGTGGAATTACTTGGGTACGTGTTTTATCATATCTTAAAAGGATTCTAACTACTTTTAAGGTAACTTGTTCGTGCTTCAATGATTATGACAAAGAATTGACATAACACTTAAAGAAGTGACGTTATTGTGCTCAGTGATTATCGTCAAGAGATTGCGGTCTCCCTATGCATAGGTATACGTTCAATGTCATTTATAGTTCAAGATATAGACACAAGTTTGGGAGGATTTAGTAAATCCGGTTATTAAAGTGTCGGTCACCTCAAGTATATGTAATCGTTAGAAAGCTCGTAGTCGTAGTTATTTATTAGTTAAGTTGTATTTAGTTAAGTCAGACCGTGGAGGACGGACGCGTCTTTACCCTCTGTATGCCTGATCCACAGCCCGTAGGTGGCGATTTGTGTAAGATTATAAATACTCTCTACCTCCCAAGGTAGAGAGTTGGAGCTCATAATAATACTTTCATTTTCTCTCACTAAGTTCCCAAACCTCTATCTCTTTCTCTCTCTAAAACCATAAGTTATACGCCTACTTGTGATCTTGTATTGATGTGTTTGTGAAATCCAATATGTTAAAAATGGTATCAGAGAGCCATGGTTTGATCATCTCTCTTACTTATCCTTGGATTTCTAGTGGTTTTATATGGTTTTTGAGTTTGAAAACGTTTAGTGGTTTTTGCATCATTTGGACAATTTCTAGTGTTAAAGTTTGAATTTTGATTGTACTTTTGTGTTTAGAATCATTGTAAGTGCTTGGGTTTGGATTTGGAAAGCTTGAATCACTGTGGTTGAGCTTGTTTTGGATTGAAAAGTGTGTTTTTGAAGTTTTTCAAGGTAGCGACTTGAGTCTCGTTGTGAATATTTTCATAGCGACTTGCTTCAGTAATTTCTAGCGAGTTGTAGTGTTAGTCGTAGCGACTTGAGCTTAGCGACTTGTCTATTGAGACAAGCCGACAAACAGTACAAGTTAGTGGATTCTCCACTACGGCTAGCGACTTGGTGGGGTTAGCGACTTGCTTTCATTATTTATAGCGACTTGTACTTATTGTTCTCAGCGACTTGATCTTAGCGACTTGGATACTTAGCGAGTAGCTCTTTAGCGACTTGTATGCTTAGCGATTTGGTTTGTTAGCGACTTGTGTTCAGCGACTTGGATTTTAGCGACTTGTGCTTAGCGACTTGATTCACAGCGACTTGAGGTTTAGCGAGTTGCTACTTAGCGACTTGGTTTAAGGATTATAGCGACTTGGTTAATACTTGTTTCTAATACGGTTTTCTCTTGATTTAGTAAAATCCCGTGAAAGAATCTATTTCCCGGTTTAATCATAGATTTATAAAATCCCGTGAAATCTGTAAACATGTCTGCCAACGTGCCTACAATCATTTCTACTGTAGCTGAGGACATTCAAGCAGTTGGTTCAGATACTCGTCCACCCATGCTTGACAGAACTGACTACGACTCTTGGGCTCAACGAATCATATTGTACTGTCTTGGAAAGGAAAATGGGGTCAACATTCTCAAATCCATTGATGAAGGACCTTATCAGATTGAGACTACAAGAGACATAATTGATACTGCTGCAAATGGAACCATGATCTTTGGATTGGACAGACCAAAGACGTATGATGAGCTCAGTGATAAGGAGAAAAGAGATTCGATGCTGATATCAGGGCTTCAAACATTATACTTCAAGGTCTTCCAAAAGATATCTACAAGCTTATCAATCACAACACTGAAGCCAAGGCTGTTTGGGATAATGTCAAGATGCTTCTCTCGGGTTCTGAATTAACTAAGGAAGACAGAATCACAGCTGTATGATGAATTTGAGCACTTCAAGATGAAACTAGAAGAGAGTATCTATGAATATTATGTGAGATTTCAGAAACTTGTAAATGATATGAGGAATATCAAAATGACTATGCCATAATTTTCAACTGAACTCAAAGTTTGTGAATAACATGAATCCCGAATGGCACAAGTTTGTCACCTCTGTGAAGCTAACTAAAGGATTGAAGAACACCAACTATGAGCAACTGTATGCCTTCCTTCTTCAGAATGAGAGACATGTTATGTTTGAAAAAAGGATTCTTGAACAATTCAAAGCTAAACAGGGAGAATCAAGTTCATCAAATGATTCAACCGCATACTACACCAATGTAGGGATCACTGCCAAAGCATCTTAAGTCATACCTACTGGAAATGGTGTTAGGAATTAGAAATTCCCGGTATTAAAGAGTCGGTCACCTCAAGTATATGTAATCGTTAGAAAGCTCGTAGTCGTAGTAATTCTTAAGTTAAGTAGTATTTAGTTATGTAACACCGTGGAGGACGGACGGGTCTTTACCAACTGTATGCCTGATCCACAGCCCGATGTGTGGCGTTGTATGTAAGACTATAAATACTCTCTACCTTCCAAGGTAGAGAGTTGGAGCTCATAATAATATCTTTCACTTTCTCTCACTAAGTTCCCTAAACCTCTAACTTTCTCTCTCTAGAATTCCATCTATATGCTACTTTGTGTTATGGTTTGATGTGTATGTGAAAAGTTATATCTTACAATTGGTATCAAGAGCCATGGTTAGATCATATCTTGCACATCTTTGGATTTATAGTGGTTTTTAGGTGGTTTTTGAGTTTGAAAAAGTTTAGTGGTTTTTGCATCATTTGGGTGATTTCTTGTGTTAAAGTTTGAATTTTGTTGGTACTTTTATGTTTAGAATCATCACAAGTGTTTAGGTTTTCATTTGGTAAGCTTGAATCATCTTGGTTGGGTTGTTTTTGGATTGAAAAGTGATGTTTATATGGTTTTTCAAGCTAGCGACTTAGCTCACGGAGTATTTTCTTGGTAGCGACTTGCTTCACATTTTTGTAGCGACTTATAGTGTTGGAGCTAGCGAGTTAGATCTAGCGAGTTAAAGTACAAGTAGTGGACTCTCCACTACGAGTAGCGACTTGGTGGTAGCGACTTGGTCTGTAGCGAGTTGCTCTTTAGCGACTTGTATCTCTAGCGACTTGTGTAGCGAATTGCTGCCAAAATTTGGCTAGCGACTTGGTCTGTAGCGAGTTACTACTTAGCGACTTGCTTTCTGTCTAGCGACTTGGGATTCTAGCGACTTAGCTGTCTAGCGAATTAATTGGTAGCGACTTAGTGCATTTGTTTCTAGCGACTTAGTGCATTATCATCTAGCGACTTGAGTGATTGTTTACGGTTTTCTCTTGATTTAGTAAAATCCCGTGAAAGAATCTATTTCCCGGTTTAATCATAGAGTTATAAAATCCCGTATAATCTGTTAACATGTCTACCAACGTCCCTACTGTCATCTCCACTGTTGCCGAGGATGTACAAGCAGCTGGCTCAGATACTCGTCCACCCATGCTTGACAGAACTGACTACGATTCTTGGGCTCAACGAATCAGATTGTATTGCCTTGGAAAGGAAAATGGTGTCAACATTCTCAAATCCATTGATGAAGGACCATATCGGGTTGAGACGACTAGAGACATACTTGATACTAATGAAGATGGTACTCCTGTTTACGGAATGGACAGACCTAAGATGTACGATGAGCTTGATGATAAGGAGAAAAAGAGATTCGATGCAGATATCAGGGCTTCAAACATTGTTCTTCAAGGTCTTCCTAAAGACATCTACAAGCTGATCAATCATAACACTGATGCAAAGGCAGTTTGGGATAATGTTAAGATGCTTCTCTCAGGTTCAGAATTAACTATGGAAGACAGAGAATCCCAACTCTATGACGAATTCGAGCACTTCAAAATGAAACCAGATGAGAGTGTCTATGAGTACTATGTGAGATTTCATAAGTTAGTGAATGACATGAGGAACATCAGAATGACTATGCCTAACATTCAGCTGAACTCAAAGTTTGTGAACAACATGAATCCCGAATGGCACAAGTTTGTCACAGCTGTGAAGCTCACTAAAGGATTGAAGAATACAAACTATGAGCAACTCTATGCCTTCCTCCTTCAGAATGAGAGACATGCTATGTTTGAAAAATTGATTCTCAATCAGTTCAAAACCAACCAGGGAGAGACAAGCTCGTCTAATGACTCAACAGCTTTCTACTCAAACATCGGAATCACAACCAAAGCATCACAAGTCATACCCTTGGGGAATGGTAATCACAAACTCATTCCTGATCCTATGTTCAAACAAGCTGATGCTGATGCACACGTGGGTAACATCATTAATCAACTAGCTCTTCTCATTAGTCAAAACATGAATTCTCTCCCACAAACCAACAACAACCTCAGAACTGCATCTAACCCACATAATCAAGCCACTGTTAAAGATGGAAGGATCGTGGTGCAACCAGTTCAGGAAAGACAGTATGATCAGGGAAGAGGTGGAGCTGGGAGAGGTTATGTTGGCAACCAGAATCGAGGAAGAAATGGTAACCAAGGTCAAGCTAAGCCAATCAAATGCTATAACTGTGGTGGTGAAGGACACATTGCAAGGAACTGCACATCTCCAAAGCGTCCACAGAATGCTGATTACTTCAGAGATAAGATGTTGCTGGCACAAGCTCAGGACAATGGTGCTGCGTTGGATGAAGAGGAATTGCTGTTTCTTGCTGAGGGCAATGCCAAGACCTATGATGCAGATGTGGATGAGCAGCCTATTCAGGAGATAGGTCACAATCATCAGAATGCCTTTCAAGTCGCTGACTGTGATGCATACGACTCTGATGTAGATGATGGACCTACTGCACACACAATCTTTATGGCTAGCATCTCTCCAATGGTTTCTCCCAAGATCTCTTCTTCACCACAAGCTGGCCCATCCAAGGACAAACTCATCTCAGAGGTATTAAAACTATACGATGAAGCTGATGTGCAACAGATGCATGACAAAGTACAATCAACTGAAACTATTGAATCAAATGTTGAAAATATGGGTAATAACAATATTGTCCCATACGATCAATACGTGAAACAAAGTGAAAGTGAAGTTGTACCAAGTGATGCATCTTCTGCAGTCAATAATGACTATGTCTTTGATGAATACACTGCATGTGCTCCTGATGATTCCATAATTTCTGAACTAAATGCCTATAAGGAACGTGTTGCTATTTATGAACAACGTGCAAAATTTGAGTTGACCACTCGTGAGCAGGAAATGGATGTCCAAGTGAGTACAGTAATTAGAAAAAGTAAGTTTAGAGAAGAAGTATTGAAACAAGAATTAAATTCCTTGCAAGAAAAACTTTCTAAAACAGCTAAACAAAAACAAGAACTTCAAGAAAATGTGAAAATGCTTAAGCAAGAATTTAATGCAAAGGAATCAAAACTCTTGAGAGATTTTTCTAATCTGAAAACTTTGAAAAACAAACTTGAAAACAAGTTGTACATACAAGGAAACACCATTCAGACTGCTCACATGGTCACCAAACATCGTGTCTTAACCGATAAGCATAGCATTCCCCTTGTTGAGGAACCGAATCCAGAGGTAATTAAAAAGGCTAGAAATGCTCATAAGGTGCTTTATGATGGTGATGAAATCCTTAAGCCTAGGCAGAAACCTAGTTGCGTTGAGTGCACTAAGGAAGATAAGAAATCAAATGAAATCACTAGGGAAAAGATGAATAAGAAACAAAATGATCCTAAATGCAAAGAGAAAAACATAATTATCGCTCCTCCTGATTACAAGAAGGAAAACTGGATTTCCTTGAACAAGTTTAAGCCTCAGACATTGTTGACTCCCGAACAAGTCTTCTAGAAAAAGGATTTAGATAAACAGAAAGCGGAAAATATTGTTGAAACCAACCTTCCCCTTTGGAAAATGCCTAGAGCAACTGTGTATCCTCCTAATACACCAATGCATCTTGTACCTAGAAAAATTGCCACTAAAAGCAAGACATTAATTAGCCAATACGTGATATTTCAACTATTTGTTGATTTTGAGAAAACTTGCAAGAAAAGGATCACACCCACAGGTATAACTGAAGGAGAAAGGGGTTTTGAACAAATGAAAGAATGTTATTTGACTGAGGTCATGCCCTTCTTTAAACTTCTAAAAGATCACTTTGAGAGTCTTAAAAAGGGGATAGAAACTGATATTAAGGGAATGGAAAAGGAATTTGATGCAATGGTTGTTGAAGTTAGTGACTATGAGCGTGCACTGAAATATAATGAGATTGAGAGAAAGAACTTGCATACATTAAATGAGAATCTTATTACTGAATGTGTTGCTCAAGATGTGTTTTTCACTGCTTCAAATTGCTCTATTAATGCTTCCAAATTTCATGAATTATCTGTGGCCCTGAAAGTCTCCCATGATCGTGTCATTGAGCTTGAAAAAACTAATTCTAAACTAAATGAGAAAATTGAACGGGATGATCACGACAATTTCGTTAAACATTTTTCTAAACTAGAAGTTGAGCATTTTAATTTACAACTAAAATATCAACATCTTAAAGAAAATGTCAAAACTTCAAATGTCAAGACATCTTCAGATGCTCCAGAGTTTGATGTAGTTTTTCAAATTAACAAACGTGATGAACAGATTCAAGCTCAGTGCAACACGATCAGAAAGTTGAAAGCCCAAATCTCTCAATTAAAGGGTCAAACAAACAATATGACAGGCTCCCAAATGCCTCCTTCTTTAGATTCTCAGAATTCTCAAACGTTTCATCTTCAAAACCTAGTAAATGCTTTACAAAAGGAAAACGAAAGTTTTCTAGAAGAAAATGAAAAGATTAAACGTCACTTCAATGAGTTGTTTCAATCAATTAAAGTAACTCGTAACAAAAACAACGAACAAATAACTTCATTGCAAAAGGAAATTGAGAATCTGAAGAGTCAGGTAAAAGGGAAAATGCCAATGATCAATGGGGAGAATGGTGTATCAAAGGTTCACTCTTGTAATAAATATGCTTTATCTGTGACATATTTCCCCCCTCATCTAAGGAACAACAAGCTTGCCATTCAAACATATTTCTCATCCCTTAAGGATTGTTTAGAACGCCTGCGTGAGATTGTTGAAGAGGATAAGCTAGAGAAACCTCATGATAATGCAATTGGACATGCATGCTTATATGCCAAACGATCTCAAGAAATCTTAGAATGCTTGATCACAATATGCCCAAAGACATTAGGTGAGAGAGTTAACCCTTTGATTCCATGCTCAATGCCTAAGGCCAAGTATGATATGCACTCAATTCCCAATGTTTTGAATGTGAACCGTAGTGTGCCTTTAAGGGGTTCAGATTCTAGATTTGTCAATGCTAAGAAAGAGAACTCAAGTGTACCTTCTAGGAGTACAAATCTCAGTACCTCTAGTGTTAAGAATGTGAAACTTAGTGCACCTGCATGTAGTTCAGATTCCAGCACATCTAAACAGGTGGTGCAAAGAGTAGTAAACCAAACTAATGTTCCCATTCCCTCTACAGGAGTAATCAGTGACATTAAAGGGAGCAGGTCAAAGTCTCAAGACAATACAAGGAATGATAGAACCTCGCAAGCTAAGAATGTGCACTGGAAAAGAGTAGAAGAACAATCTAGGAACTTTAAGTTTGAATCGAATAAAACGAATCGTGTTGATTCTAGTATTAGCCATAGGCGTACTGTAATTAATTCGAATTCTGATACTATTTGCAAACCTTGTACTGATGTCTGCTTGAATTCTGTTTCTAATCATGAATGTGGTGTTAATGTTCTGCCTAATGATGTTAATTGTCCAGTTAATATTGTTAATGCTAAAGTTCATGCTAAGAAGGCTAAAAGGCAAAAACGTAAGAAAGTTAGAAAACAGTGGAAACCCACAGGAAGAACATTCAGTAAAATAGGCTTTTATTGGACACCTGTTGGTCTTAAGACTAATCAGATAATGCCCACTAGAAAATGGATGCCTACTGGTAGAACTATTCCCATAAGAAGTGATCACACTGTGAACAGGGCTAATACTGACACTAGTACTGCATCTATTCACAACGATTCCATTGCCTCACTTTCTGATATGAATGCTTCTATTTCTGATGTGGGTGTTCCAAACATTGTTACTAACCAAATGGAACCCATTCTTGCATGGGGATCCCAATTATCCAGTTATCCATTCTTGTCTGTGTTCAACTGCAGATCGTTCAAATCGTTCTGTGGTACCTGGACTCAGGCTGTTCCAAGCATATGACTGGAGACCGGTCGCGGCTCATGAACTTCGTGAGCAAATTCATCGGGACTGTTAGATTTGGTAATGATCATTTCGGTGCTATTATGGGTTATGGAGATTATGTTGTTGGTGATAGTGTCATCTCTAGAGTGTATTATGTGGAAGGTTTAGGTCATAATCTGTTCTCTGTTGGTCAATTCTGTGACTCTGATCTAGAAGTAGCCTTCAGAAAACATACCTGCTTTGTTAGAGATCTTAATGGTAAGGAACTGTTAAAAGGAACTCGTGGCTCAAACCTTTACACCATCTCTATCGATGACATGATGAGGGCCTCTCCAATCTGCTTGTTATCAAAGGCTTCTAAAACAAAGTCATGGTTATGGCATCGTCATCTCAATCACTTGAACTTCGGCACCATTAACGATCTTTCCAGAAAGGACTTAGTTGTAGGTTTACCTAGACTAAAGTATGAAAAGGATCATCTTTGTTCAGCATGTCAATTGGGAAAAAGCAAGAAGTATGCCCATAAACCCAAACCTACTAACTCTGTCACAGAAGTTCTTCATATGATTCATATGGATTTATGTGGACCAATGAGGGTGCAGAATATCTTTGGGAAGAAATATGTGTTAGTTGTGGTTGATGATTACTCTAGATTCACCTGGGTCAAGTTCTTAAGGACAAAGGATGAAACTCCAGATATCATCATCAAACTCATCAAACAGCTGCAGGTTCGACTAAACAAAACTGTCAGAATTATCAGAACAGACAATGGAACTGAGTTTGTCAACAAACAACTTAGTGAATTCTATGAAAGCGTTGGAATCAGCCATCAAAGAAGTGTTCCACGAACCCCTCAACAGAACGGTGTAGTTGAAAGACGAAATCGTACTCTTGTTGAAGCTGCTAGAACAATGCTGATCTACTCAAAGGTTCCAATGTTTCTCTGGGCTGAAGCAATTGCCACTGCATGCTACACACAAAATCGTTCCCTGATTCACACTATTCATGGAAAAACTCCATATTAACTTGTCCACAACAGAAAACCTAATCTATCTTTCCTTCGTGTGTTTGGTGCATTGTGCTATCCAACTAATGAGGGTCAAGACTTAGGCAAACTCAGGGCCAAAGCTGACATTGGAGTATTTGTAGGATATGCATCAAACAAAAAGGGATACCGAATCTACAACAAAAGAACCCGAAATATCATGGAAACAATTCACGTTACGTTTGATGAGCTGACCGGTCAAATGGCTCCTGGACACTCCAGCTCAGGACCCGCACTTCAAAACAGTCCCATTGGATCATCTCTTGTTCCAAACTCCTCTCAAGAAACTCCATATGTACCTCCATCTGAAGATGATGTAAAGAAATTGTTTGATCCAATGTTTGATGAACTGTATGATTCAATTACTAATGAGGTGCTGATCCCTACAACAGAGGATGCTCATATTCCAGTGAATGAAGTCAATCCTTCAGTCTCAATATCTTTAAGTCAAGAAGCACCTGCTGCTGATCCTTCAGTCTCATCAACAAATCATCATTCTTCAAATGTACATCATGGAAATGTTTCTGGCATCAATGATGAAGTTAATCCCTTTGCGACTCCTGAAGATGCTCCATTTGAAAACATATTTGCTACTCCTGAATCATCATCAGAACCATCTTCTTCAGGAGACATCGATTCAGCTACCTCAGTTCCTCAACAACTGCCACATGAACACCTCAGAAAATGGACTCACGATCATCCATTAGACAACATCATTGGAAATCCCTCTCGTCCTGTATCAACCCGGAAACAACTCGCAACCGATGCCTTATGGTGCTTCTTCAACTCCGTACTATCTAAGATCGAACCAAAAGATGTTAAAACTGCCATGAATGAAGATAGCTGGTTCAATGCCATGCAAGATGAAATTCATGAGTTTGATCGTCTTGATGTATGGGAGTTAGTACCTGCTCCAGACTGTGCTATGATTATAGCTCTAAAATGGATCTTCAAAGTAAAACTTGATGAGCATGGTGATGTGTTGAAGAACAAGGCTCGATTAGTTGCTAAAGGATATCGTCAAGAGGAGGGTATAGACTTTGAAGAATCTTTTGCTCCAGTTGCTCGAATCGAGGCAATCAAAATCTTTCTGGCTAATGCTGCTAGTAAGAACATGGTAGTTTATCAGATGGATGTAAAGACGGCATTTCTGAACGGAGATCTTAAAGAAGTCGTCTACGTCAGCCAACCTGAAGGATTTGTGAACCAAGAGCATCCTACTCACGTTTATCGTTTGAAGAAGGCTCTTTACGGTTTAAAGCAAGCTCCAAGGGCATGGTATGATACACTATCAAAGTTTCTTCTATCAACCGGATTCATCAAAGGAGCAGTTGATCCTACATTGTTCACCAGGAAGTCAGGCAAACATTTGATTCATGTTCAAATTTATGTTGATGATATTATTTTTGCCTCGACTGACCCAATGGAATGTGATCGTTTTTCAAATGAAATGAGTTCAAAGTTTCAAATGTCAATGATGGGACAAATGTCATTTTTCTTGGGATTACAAATTTCACAAAGTCCCGGAGGCATTTTCATAAATCAATCTAAATATGCAACAGAGATTTTAAAGAAATTTGGATTTGATTCAAGTGACCCTGTTGACACCCCCATGATTGACCGAACCAAACTAGATGAGGACCTCTCAGGGATCATGATTGACCAAACGAAATATCGGAGTATGATTGGATCCCTGATGTATCTCACTGCTAGTAGACCAGACATCTTGTTCGCTGTTTGCATGTGTGCTAGATACCAGGCTAAGCCTACTAAAAAGCACCTTGAAACAGTTAAACGGGTCTTTCGGTATCTCCAAGGAACCATCAATATGGGTCTTTGGTACCCGAAGGACACCGGTATGTCACTAACGGCCTATGCAGATGCTGATCATGCAGGTTGTCAAGATACACGTCGAAGTACGTCAGGAGCTGCTCAGTTTTTGGGTGATAAGCTTGTGAGCTGGTCTTCAAAGAAGCAAATGAGTACTTCTATTTCCTCTACAGAGGCTGAATACATAGCCATGTCATCTTGTTGTGCTCAAATCTTATGGATGAGATCTCAATTATCTGACTATGGCTTTGAATTCAACAAAATCCCTCTGTACTGTGATAATAAAAGTGCTATTGCTCTCTCATGCAACAACGTTCAACACTCAAGAGCAAAGCATATCGACATTCGACATCATTTCATCAGGGAACAAGTAGAAAAAGGTGTGGTGGAACTATATTTTGTGAGGTCTGAATATCAATTAGCTGACATCTTCACCAAAGCTCTTCCAAGAGAACGTTTTGAGTTTATTCTTCCACGTCTTGGCTTGAAAAGCCTTCAACCAGAAACACTCAAACGTCTTCAGGAGGAAGACGAGGAGTAAAGGTCTATCTTCATCTATTTCTTGTAAATATTTATTTGAAAAACAAAATACAAAATTATAAAACCTTCAAAAATCAAATAGAAAAATATAAAACTTTCAAAATCCATAAAAAAATTTGAAAAATTCGAAAAATCTTCAAAAAATATTGTCATTTTGTCATGTTTTTTCCGGTTCTATAATATCTACGGTCTTTGTGCTGTCATTCAAAGAATGACACGGGACTTTAGATGTTGGTCGAATTTAAAAAAAAAAAAAAAAAAATTTGGGAGAAAGAGAAACAATGGTTTATTGTCATTTTCAGGCAATAACCCGGTTTTAAAAGAAAGAACAGAGCCATGTCTCACCATGTTTTCAAATTCCATGCTCTGATTCTATAAACATTTATCTGCTGAAAACTAAATGCTTTGAAAAATAACTCAATCTCTATTTTTGATAATCATCAGGACTTATATGTCAAAATCTTTATCTCTCAATCAACAACCTATGTCATTGATTGAGGGGGAGAATGATTTCAATTAAATTAAAAAGTTATTTGGCTTTAAAATTGTTTTTCAAAAGATATACATGCATGTTTTATCAATGGAGTTTAAAGTCTTAAAATCCGATCGTTATCAGTTCAAACGCTTTCACAATCAAGTCACAATTCTCCTTAAAAGCTTTCAAAATCAATTTAAATCTATACGAGATCACAAATCTCAAATGTTTTGATAATTGTGATCGGGGGAGAATGTGTGATTTAAATTGGATTTAAACTGATAATTCGGTAAATGGTTTTATAAGAATGTACATGCAGTCCTTCCCACATGTGACAAACGATTTCAAATTTTCATGCACATGTTGTGGGGGAGCATCTATCTTAAACCTTTGATTTGAAACGTGATCATTCATCCCAATGTGCAGGTTCCCTCTAGTATGTGCAAAACTCTTTTCAAACCTCGAGGCACATATTGAGGGGGAGCGAATTTATGGAAACCTCATCCTTCCCGGAAATACGATATCTACTTGATTTGATATGGGAAGTGATGTTGATATCTTTTAGAAAATGGTAATCAAAGAAGTTAATTCTTTCTCTTGCCTCCGTGTGCTAAACATTTTCAAATACTTGATGCACATGTTGAGGGGGAGTTCTCGTTCAAAAAATATCAAAAACAATTCAGGTACAAAATGCTTTGATTATATATCACAAGTATCTGAATTGAGTTTCAAATGGTTTTCAATTGGTTCCAATGGCAGATGAACAATACCAAATAGACCGACCAACTCTACTTTATGTGCGGTGATATAAGGATGATAAGGTTAGGTATGTGTTCCCATGATCCGCCAGAACCGGAGGGATCTACCCAGGGATAATCCACTAGTTAGTGTAGAAGTCCTTAGGTATGATGATAAAAGGAGAAAAATGAGATATGGGAAGAGTGCAGACTAAGACTGAGCTAGTACTGGAATGAACCCAACAAGGTTCTAGCTATGAAGTCTCGGTAAGCACTGAAGGGGTTGAAGAATTAAAAAGAATTGAATGAGAAAAGGGTGAAAACAAATAGCCCTCCATTTATTCAACCTTAGGGCAGAAACCGGGTTCAATTCATATGCTACTGATGGTAACATCGGTATTGAAGACAAGACGTCATGGACCCAGTGACGCACTGCACTTCAACTTTCCAAACCACTCAAGTTCCTCTTAAAAGGACTTGTTTCATTCTCACGGGGAACCGACACTATCTATCGACCTTCTCTTAGAGATGGTTGATATTGAAGAAGGAGACCCTCTCCCTAGTCTCTGGCACAGGATCCAAATATGCACAAATTGAGTCTAGAGCCTCGAGATCATCAATAAATCTCATTAGGACACTTTCAATGAAGACTCTCTGTTTCACACAATGTGGAAAGAGAGACTATATCTTGAGTCCTACGCATTATCCTTGTGGTATTGCCAGAACATCTGAGTGATGTGTTTACATATTCACAATGAAGATGGAAAGCCTTCTGGAGCCAACATCAAACAAGCTCCTGGTAGGTGGCATGTGAGATCTATTATATAGATCAACCATGTGACAACTGAATAGAAACAATGGGGCGATTCAATCTCTTGAATCAATCCTGGTTCAGGTTATGGATTGACGGATGCCTTTGAAAAACCGGTCGTTGTGCTTAATAAACTCTTTTCTTTAGCACATCGACTGTGTACTCATTTTTCAAACCAAAAGGTATTTTTATGATTGATAATTGATTTTCAATAAAACCTTCGTTGTATTGCAAAAACAATTTCTATTGAGCAATACACGATTGTTTTTCAAATATCTTTTCATCAATCAGTGGACTTAAAATTCGCTGGTTCACTCACTTTGTGTTGTCTTCTTTGAGACGTTCCGGTTTGAGAACAGCTAGAACAGCTGCGAAACCCTGTCAAGGAGATTCTTAGGAATCCTACCTGATCACAGGCAGTACTTGTACTGATCAACGGGGAACCGTGGGCCGTGTACCTCAATTCAACGAAAGTGATCAAAGACACTTTCGTGCGCTTTATTGCTAACTGTTGTATGCAGGTACGCCCGACGTTTGCAGCTGATCAGAATGAAGCGGTCAATCCATAGCCACATTCTCACTTAACACATTCATCTCTAAAGAAATCATGATTAGTGCATCAATGACTCTGATATTTTCACTCCATGCTTTTGCTACGCTGCTGCCAATATCATGATTCAACAAAAGCTTCCGCTACTCTGATAAGAAGATATCATGATCCAGAATGTGAGCATGTCGGTCCTATAGTCACAACACCACAATGGATGTCTCAGAGATTGTTGATTGCTGATGATCTCAAAAGATGGCCAAAAAATTATTATCACGTGGATCAGTAAAAGACCTCCACTTGAAGTAACCAAACATGCAATGTGAAGAATCAATGACTACGAGCTTAGGAGCAAAGGACTACATCAATAATGCAAGATCAATTGTTAATGTATTATCTGGTTGTATTCAATGTATTTTTGATACATGATTGAGGTGACCTCCCTTAGGGGGAGATTGTTAGGAATTAGAAATTCCCGGTATTAAAGAGTCGGTCACCTCAAGTATATGTAATCGTTAGAAAGCTCGTAGTCGTAGTAATTCTTAAGTTAAGTAGTATTTAGTTATGTAACACCGTGGAGGACGGACGGGTCTTTACCCACTGTATGCCTGATCCACAGCCCGATGTGTGGCGTTGTATGTAAGACTATAAATACTCTCTACCTTCCAAGGTAGAGAGTTGGAGCTCATAATAATATCTTTCACTTTCTCTCACTAAGTTCCCTAAACCTCTAACTTTCTCTCTCTAGAATTCCATCTATATGCTACTTTGTGTTATGGTTTGATGTGTATGTGAAAAGTTATATCTTACAAATGGAAATCAAAAACTCATTCTCGATCCGAGGTTCAAACAACCTGATGGTGATGTAGTCATGGAACACTTCATCAATCAACTGGCTCTTATGGTTAAACAAAAGCTGACCTTCACACCACATACTAATAGTCTTAACACAAACAATGAAGTCAGAACCTCATCCAATCTACACAATCATGCTTTGGTTAGAGATGGAAAGGTTACGGTGCAACCAGCTCAAGGAAGACAATATGAACAAGGAAGAGGTGGAGTAGGTGGAGGGTATGTGGCAAATCAGAATAGGGGAAGGAATGGAAATCAGGGACAAGCAAAGCCGATCAAGTGCTACAACTGTGGTTGTGAGGGACATATTGCAAGAAACTGCACATCTCCAAAACGTCCACAGAATGCAGAATACTTCAGAGACAAGATGCTGCTTGTTCAAGCTCAGGATAATGGAGCAGCTTTGGATGAAGAGGAGTTGTTGTTTCTTGCTGAGGGAAATGCCAAAACCTATGATGCTGATGTTGATGAACAGCCAACTCAGGAAATAGGTCATAATCATCAGAATGCTTTTCAAGTCGCCGACTGTGATGCATACGACTCTGACGTTGATGATGAACCTACTGCATAGATAATTTTCATGGCTAGCATCTCACCTATGGTCTCTCCAAAGGTCTTTTCACCACAACAGGCTGGTCCATCTAAAGATTCAACCATTTCAGAGGTATTAAAACTATATGATGAAGTTGATGAGCAAAAGATGCATAATAAAGTACAATCTCTTGAAAATTATGAATCAGATATTGATGATGAGGGTAATAGCAATATTGTCCCATATGATCAATATGTGAAGCAAAGTGAAAGTGAGATTGTACCAAGTAATGCATCTTCCGCAGTCAATGATAACTATGCTTTTGATGAATACACTGCCTGTGCCCCTGATGATTCTGTTATCTCTGAACTGAATGCCTATAAAGAACAAGTTGCTATTTATGAACAACGTGCTAAGTTTGAGTTAACTACCCGTGAGCAGGAAATGGATGACCAAATGCGTACAATTATTAGAAAAAGTAATTTTAGAGAAGAAGTGTTAAAACAAGAGTTAAACTCCTTACAAAAAAAGCTTTCTAAAACTGTTAAGCAAAAGCAAGAGCTGGAAGATAATGTTAAAGTGCTTAAACAAGAATTCAGTGCTAAGGAATCAAAACTTTTGAATGATTTTTATATTCTAAAAACTTTGAAAAACAAGCTTGAAAATAAGTTGTACGTACAAGGGAATACCATTTAGACTGCTCACATGATCACTACGCATAGAGTTCTCAGCGATAAGCATAGTATTCCCATTGTAGAGAAACCTAATCCTGAGTATGGTAAGATAGCAAAAGCTGCTCAAAATGTGATCTATGATGGTAATGAAATCCTTAAGCCTAGGCAGAAACATAGTTGCGCTGAGTGCAAGGAAGAGGATAGAATACTAGATGATGCAACTAGGGAGAAAATGGATAAGAAGCTTAACGATCCTGCGTGTAAAAAGAATAACATAACTATCAAACCCCACGATTACACTAAGGAAAATTGGATCTCCCTGAACATGTTTAAGCCTCAAACTCAATTAACCCCATAACAGATCTTTTGGAAGAAATATATGGATAAGCTAAAAGTTAATGTACTTGTTGAAACAAACACTCCCCTTAGGAAAATGCCTGCAGCTACTGTGTATCCTCCAAATACACCAATGCATCTAGTTCCTAGATCGATTGCCACTAATAGCAAAACCTTAATCAGCATGTATGTTGTTTATCAACTATTCGTTGATTTTGAGACGACATGTAAGAAGAGAATCACACCTACAGGGATAACTGAGGGGGAAAGGTGTTTTGAGCAAACTAAAGAATGTTACTTAACTGAGGTCATGCCTTTCTTTAAACAATTAAAAGGTCAATTTGAGAATCTTCAAAAAGGAATAAATTCAAATATTAAAGAAATGGAAAAGGAATTTGACGCAATGATAGTTGAGGTCAATGATTATGAACAGGAACTCAAATATAATGAAGTTGAAAGGAAGAACTTGCATATCTTAAATGAGAATTTGATTTCGAGTTGTGTTGCTCAAGATGTGTTTTATACTGTTACTAAGCACTCTATTACTGCTTCTCGATTTCATGAATTATCTATTGCATTGAAAGTTTCCCATGATCGTGTCATTGAGCTTGAAAACAAAAACTCAGAACTAAATGAGAAAATTGATCATGATGATCACGATAATTTGGTAAAACATCTTTCTAAACTAAAAGTTGAACATTTTGATTTGCAACTAAAATATCAACATCTTAAAGAAAATGTCAAAACCTCAAATATCAAGACATCCTCAGATGTTCCAGATTTTGATGCAGTTTTTCAGATAAACAAACGTGACGAACAGACTCAAGCTCATTGTAACACGATCAGAAAATTGAAAGCCTAAATTTCACAATTAAAGGGTGAAAAGAACAATGTGACTGGCTCCCAAATGCCTCCTCCTTTAGATTCTCAGTATTCTCAGACTTTTTATCTTCAAAACTTGGTTAATGTTTTACAAAAGGAAAACGAGGGTTTTCTTGAAGAAAATGAAAAAGTTAAATGACACTTTAAAGAGTTATATGATTCAATTAAAGTCACTCGTGACAAGAACAACGAAAAAATAACGTCTTTACAAAAGGAAATTGAGAATCTGAGGAGACAGGAAAAAGGGAAACTGCCACTTGTATTTAATGAGAATGTTGCATCAAAGTCATCCTCAGACTGCAAATATACTGTGACTGTTAAATACATTCCTCCTCATCTTAGGAATAATGAACTTATGTTTCATAACTATTTTGCTCACCTTAAGGATAGTCTAGAATGTCTCCGTGAGATTGTGGAAGAGGATTTCATAAATAAGCCTCTTGATATAGAAATTAGGTTTGCGTGCATTCAATCCAAACGATCTCAGGAGCTGTTAGAATGTTTGATAGCAACATGTCCTAAATCCTTAGGTGTGAAAGGTAAAGTTGTGATGCCTTGTTCTATGCCTAGTGCCAAGCATACAAACCATTCTGTTCCCAGTATTAAGAAAGTGAACTCTAATGTGCCTTCAAGTAGTTCAGATCCCTGCACATCTAGTTCAGGAATGAAAAAAGTAGATCAACCAACTAATGTTCCCATAATTCCTTCTACAAGAGTAATCAGTGACATAAAAGCAAGCGGGTCAAAGCCTCCAGGCAATACCAAGCAAGATAGGACCTCGCAAGCTAAGAATGTGCATTGGAAGAGAGTAGAAGATCACCCTAGGAATATTAAGTTTGAGTTGAATAAAACGAATCGTCTTGATTCTAGTATTAGCTATAAGCGTACTGTAATTAATTCTAATTCTGCTACTATCCGCAAACCATGTAATGATGACTGCTTGATTTCTGTTACTAATCATGAATGTGGTGTGAATGATTTGTCTAATGTTGTCAAATGCCCAGTTAAAACTGTTAAAGTTAAAAATCAAGCGAAGAAGGCTAAAAGGCAAAGGAGAAAGAAAGTTAGAAAACAGTAGAAACCTACAGGAAGGAAATTTAGTAATATAGGTTATCAATGGATACCTACTGGCCGTAAGATTAATGAGTTGTGCCCTAAATTTGCTAAGTCAATGCCCACTAGAAAATGGATGCCTACTCATAGAACTATTCCCTTAAGAAGTGAACACACTTTGAATAGGTCAAATGCGGACACTAGCATTGCATCTATTTCAGATGATTCTATTGTTTCTACTTCTGATGTGGGTGTTCCAATCACTGTTACTAACCAAATGGAACCCATTGTTGCATGGGGATCCCAATTATCCAGTTATCCATTCTTGTTTGTGTTCAACTGCAAATCGTTCAAATCGTTCTGTGGTACCTGGACTCAGGCTGTTCCAAGCATATGACTAGAGATAGCTCGCGGCTCATGAACTTTGTGAGTAAATTCATCGAGATTGTTAGATTCGGGAATGACCATTTTGGGTTATGGAGATTATGTTTTTGGTAAAAGTGTAATCTCCAGGGTATATTATGTGGAAGGTCTTGGTCATAACTTGTTCTCTGTTGGTCAATTCTGTGATTCCGATCTAGAAGTGGCTTTTAGAAAACATACTTGTTTCGTTAGAGAACTCGATGGTGTGGAATTGCTAAGAGGAACTCGTGGTTCAAATCTATACACCATCTCTATCGAAGACATGATGAAGTCCTCTCCAATCTGCTTGTTGTCAAAGGCTTTGAAAACAAAGTCATGGTTATGGCATCGTCGGCTCAATCACTTGAACTTCGGCACCATTAATAACCTTTCTAGAAAGGATCTTGTCAGAGGATTACCCAGATTAAAATATGAAAAAGATCATCTTTGTTCAGCTTCCAATTGGGAAAAAGCACGAAATATGCCCACAAACCAAAACCCACAAACTCAGTAATGGAAGTTCTTCATACCCTTCATATGGATCTGTGCGGACTAATGAGAGTGCAAACGATAAATGGGAAGAAATACATTCTAGTAGTTGTTGATGACTACTCTCGATTTACTTGGGTAAAGTTTTTGAGTACAAAGGATGAAACTCCAGATGTCATCATCTAACTTATCAAACAGCTTCAGGTTCCACTCAACAATACTGTTAGAATTGTTCGAACAGACAATGGCACAGAGTTTGTTAACAAAGACTTAATTCGGTTTTATGAAAGTGTTGGAATCAGTCATCAAAGAAGTGTTCCACGAAATCCTCAACAGAACGGTGTAGTTGAAAGATGAAATCGAACTCTTGTGGAAGCCGCAAGAACAATGCTAATTTATTCAAAGGTTCCAATGTTTCTATTGGCTGAAGCCATTGCCACTGCTTGCTACACCCAAAATCGTTCCCTTATTCACACCTCTCATGGAAAAACTCCATATGAACTTGTCCATAAACGAAAACCTGATCTATCATATCTTCGTGTGTTTGGTGCTTTGTGCTATCCAACAAATGACGATCAAGATTTAGGTGAATTAAGAGCTAAGGCGGACATTGGAGTTTTCGTAGGTTATGCATCAAACAAGAAGGGTTACCGAATTTACAACAAAAGAACTCGAGATATCATGGAAACTATTTACATCACGTTCGATGAGCTGTCCGGGTATATGGCTCCAGGACAATCCAATTCTGGACCCGCATTTCAACCTTCATCAAGTAGTCCTATCAGTTCTACCCTTGTTTCTAATCCTTCACCAGCAACTCCTTATGTACCTCCTTCAGAAGATGACTTAAAGAAATTATTTGATCCAATGTTTGATGAACACTATGAGCCAAGTGCTAATGATATGTAAATTCCATCAACAGAGGCTGCCTCTATCCCTGTCAATGAAGTTTACACTTCAGTTTCAATGTCATTAAGTCAAGAAGCGCCTGCTGCTGATCATTCTGTCTCATCAACAAATCATCAATCATCGAGTGTACATCATGGAATTGTTTCTGGCACCCATGATGAAGTTAATCCCTTTGCTACTCCCGAAGATGCCCCCTTTGAGAACATATTTGCTCCTGAACCATCATCAGAACCATCTTCATCAGGAGATATCGACTCTGCTACTTTAGTTCCTCAACAACAACCACATGAACACCTTAGAAAATGGACACATGATCATCCATTGGACAACATCATTGGAAACCCCTCTCGTCCATTATCCACGCGGAAACAACTTGCAACCGATGCCTTATGGTGCTTCTTCAACTCCGTACTCTCCAAGGTCGAACCAAAAGATGTTAAAAACGCCATGAATGAAGACAGCTGGTTCAATGCCATGCAAGAAGAAATTCATGAGTTTGATCGACTAGATGTATGGGAATTAGTACCTGCTCTAGATTGTGCAATGATCATTGCTCTAAAGTGGATCTTCAAAGTAAAACTTGATGAGCATGGTGATGTTTTAAAGAACAAGGCTCGATTGGTTGCAAAAGGATACCGTCAAGAGGAGGGTATTGACTTTGAAGAATCATTTGCTCCAGTTGCTCGTATCGAGGCAATCAGAATCTTCTTGGCTAATGCTGCAAGTAAGAACATGGTAGTCTATCAGATGGATGTAAAGACGGCTTTTCTTAACGGAGATCTTAAAGAAGTCGCATACGTCAGCCAACCTGAAGGCTTTGTGAATCCATGATTCCTCCCGAACTACCTTCTTTTATTTCTCCGTCACACTTATCAACCGCTTGTGAACGGTCAACCGTAACAGATGATAAAAGGGCGACAGCCCGGGAGAGAATGCAAGTTTACCAAGGATTAAAATATCCTTGGATCGTTTATGTCCTGGTGAGGCGTGATATCCTGAATACAATGACTTGTGATTTGGTAAAATGATATAGAATATACAAAAACAGGAATCTGATTGACTAACACTGAATGTGAATAGTAATAGCTCTGTCACAGCTAGTTCAATTAAGAAACGTACAATCAGAAACCTAAAAACGTAAAAGATAAACAAACGTACGTTTAACTAAAACGTAAACGTATAAAAACAAAACAATTATAACTATAGTAGGGATTTGCATGTCTTAGCGACTTAAATGCAAATTAAATATAATTAAAATATTTAACTATAATTTACAAATTATATAAAAGTTAAGAAAACTAAAAATCTGAAATGAAATACATGTATGTAATAATTACATAAATGAAACAAAATAAAACAGGAAAGGGAAAATAATTAATTATACTAAGAAATTAAAACTTATAAAAATTTGAAGTCATTTTAATTCTATATTTACAATTGTTTAACGATTAAAATCTAAAAACGTACGTTTACTGAATTTTATGTAAACGTACAAAATAAAAACGTGAATTCAGTCCAATACAACTCCCACAAATGTGAAAATTATATTTTTAGAATTCTAAAAAGATAAGAAAATTATTAGAAAATTAAAATAAATTTTTACACTATTAAATTAATTATTATTAATTAAAAATGAATTAAATGTATTTAATAATGAATTAAATAATAAGAAAATCTAAAATTAACTTAAATAAATAGAATAAAGAATCTAAAAAAATCTAAAATATCATAAAATGAATTTTAAAATTGAAAATGTATTTATTACACAATTATTCTATTTATTATTAATTATTTACTATTATTAATTACTAAAAACTATTATAGGTTTATTAAAAATATTAAATGAGTAAAGAAAAATCTGAAACTAAAAAAAAATGTTACTACTATAAGAAATAAAATGTGCAAAGCATAACTGAGAAGTGAGCTAGCCTAGGTGGGTTATGCAGTGAACTTGTCACCAAGGGAACCTAGGTTCGAATCTAACACACAACCTTTTTGCACTTTATTTTATTTTTGGATTTTTCTTTTTGCAAAACTGTACATTAAGCTAAAATATGGAACTTTAACAAAAACAACTTTTTCAAAACTTGGAAATAAGCTCTGTGGGAGCTTATTTCCTCCACAGTTGGCTTATTAAGCCTAAAGCTTCTAAATAGAAGCTATCACTAGGTGTTAAAGCTAGGTTTTTTTTGGGCTTTTCTGTTTTAAGGACTAGTATATATACAGATATTATACAAGTTTACTGAAAACAAAACTTATAAAACCTAGAAATAAGCAAATTATGAGCTTATGAGTCCAACAGTTAAGCTTTTGGCTTGACTGTTGGAACTCAAGCTTAAAATAAGCTTGAAATAAGCTATACAAAGGAAACAAAAGGTAAAAGTAAATATGTACAAGTATAATAGGTGTATATGAACAAAAATAAGCACTGAGAAGTGCTTATAAGCATGAGCTTATGGTTTAGTCAGTTTAGCTTTTTGAGCTAAACTTGGATGGAATGGAGGCTTCAAAGAACCTGTAATAAGCTCCATACTAAAAAGTAAAGTATAAAATATATTTGTACAAGTATAATGGACTAGAATATAAAAGCTTGTGCACTGGAATTGGGAAATAAGCTTGAAATAAGCAAATAAGCACTTCCAGTGCACTGTAGATCCAAACAGTCCCAACCATGGCCTGCAACTTTTTTGAATGGCCATTTAAGCTGACGGGTTAAGCTCAAAATGGCAAAATGAAAGTTGGAGTTGCAAGATGGCCTGGTGAGCTTTCCAAAAAGCCTAAGTTCACTCTGTGAGGTTCACAGATGAGCTTGTGAGAAGCTTATGAAAATCCTTCCATTTGACTGAGTAAGATGGCTACCCAGGACACTTAGAAAAATGGGACAAACAAAAAGCTCATTGCAGCCCTGGTTAATAAGCTGCAACATGAAATTAAAGAGTAGGATCATGAAGCTGGGTAGCTTGGCTTCTCAAAAAGCTAAACCACTCAACCCATGGATCTTTAATGAGCTTGGTGTGAGCTTGTGGAAACAGTGTAATACCCTTGATGACTCAGGGATATGTTGTGAGTGGGCAAACAACAAGATCACAAATACTTATCTAATAAGCTCATAAGAGCTCAACAAGCACTGACTTATTGAGATGGGCAGTTAAGCTTCACATGAAGCTAAGCTACACAAGCTTAAGCTCAGTGAGGAACTTTTTATGGGCTTGTGAAATCAACTCACCTTCACTGTTTGCTTCAGTGAAGGGAGTGTGGTGCACAAAAAAGGTGGGTTGTTTAATCTATCTAAATAAGCTGTAAACAGATAAATAAGCACAAACATAAATAATATGCTATTAGAGCATCACAAAGAAGCCAAAAACACCAAGATGGGTCAAGTCATGAGACTTATGCAAGCTCATGAACTTGACAGTCTAACTTGTGCACAGGGCAAAAATAAGCTATAACAAGCACAATTAAAAGCTAGAAATAAGCTGAACTAAAGATTAACAAAAATCATACAACAAGACAAGCAGCTAAACTAAGACATACTATAAGGACAAGTTCTAAAACTAAGTATTAAAGCCTACACAGAAATATCTATTTGATTCAAAAACACAAAATCTGAAATTTTGACTTTTTAAGTTTATGATCAAAATTGACTTTGATCAACTTTGATCTGAATTTTTCAACTGATTAAGACATAATAAGTTATAAGAACATGAAATAAACAAAGAGAAACAACTTTAAAACGGATTTGGTGAGTATGGACTTACAAATCATCACAGTGTTCAAATGAGGATCAAAGAAGTGAATTTTTGACTTTTGCTTGCATACATAATAGACTTATGGTTTGTCTGACCCTAAGGAACTCTATGTATCAAATATCAACCAAGAATAACAACTTAGACTCAGTTAAGAACTCTTGAATCAGTAATGCCAAACACACTTTAAATAGAACCAAATTTAGCTATTCAATCCATATCATTGCATAAACTAATTTCATCAAATCCAGAGGTTTTCATTGGTTAAATTAGAACTTTTTCAGTATACATAAGTAGTCACACAAAGGTATACCTAGGATTCTCAAAAATTGCTTATGACAGTGAAAATGGAAATTTCAAGCACAATCAATTCCAAAACATGAACACATAATATTAAGCTATAGCATGATAAATTAACAACATAGAAACATGAAAACATGAAAATCAAAGCAACCAAAACAGTAAAACAGTAAATTGCAAAAATTGTAAAAGTGGCTTACAAATGAGAATAGGACTGAGACCCAGAACAAATGGACAAGGTTACACCTATTAGCTTACCAATAAGCTCCTAATACCCATAGCACTCCAAATTCAACCCTGCTTCATCATCTTCTTCATGATCACACTATTTTTGATTTTATTTTCTATTTTCTCTATTTTTTAGTGATTTTCTGAATTTAAAAGTCTAAGCATGTTTTAAGGTCTCTAAAAGCTAAATGAGCTTTGTCAGGAGCTTATATGGCTTATAGAGTCCATCAAACAACTACAAAACATGAAATTGAAAAGACTTGAAAATTAAAGGAAAATAAGCAAAACTTGAAACTGAAATAAAACTAAAATTAAACTGAATTTAAAAGTTCATTACACTAATTTAAGATAAAATACAACATTTGAAAGATTAAAAGACATTTTAACTAAGAAAAGCAGTAAAAGTTACATCTACGTGACTATGGCTTAAGGCCAAAAGTGACATCTCCTCTCTTTCTTCTTCCTTTTATACTCCAAGCATCTTCTCTCACTTCTCTGATTGCTTCCCACCAAATTCCAGCCATTGGATCACTCTAACTCATCAAAACCGTCCACTTGTGATTTTGGCGCCAATTTTCTTGAGCAGGTTTTTGGCTTTAAATGGAGTTGGTTTGAGATAATTAAAGGTTTTGGAGTTTAGAGGAGGAGGAGGGGACAAAGTATGGAGAGGGTGTTGAAAAAGGTGGAGAAACCATTACTGGTTTTGAGGATTCAGGGGTTGAGGAGGAGGAGCTACAGTGGTAGTGGTTTTAGGCGCGTGTGGGGTGTTTGACCGGTTATTTGACCAAGGCTAATATCAAAGGGGCCGGGTTGGATTTGGGCCAAGGTTGGGCCAGCTGGTGGATTTGGCTTTGATATTGATAAGGGTCCGTTTGGTTAAGTAGTAATAACAAGGACCAATAATGTAATTTATCCAAACTTCAGGGACTCATCATGACACTTTTTCCAATGTTATTACAAGGATCAAACTTGACAATTTTGATAGTACAAAGATCCTTTTTGCATAAATTCCATTTTAAAAGGTCCAAGGACTAATTTTGCAAAATTTCAAAGTTTAGGGACCTTTCTTGCCAATTGACCAAAAATTCATTCAAGGATCATTTTTAACAACTTAGAAGATTTCAGGGACCTTGAATGATAAATTTCCACATTTTTGAATTCCAGGGACTAGATTTGACAACTTTTAAAACTTGAGGGACTAAAACTGCCAATTTTGCAAACTTGATACATTTTTCATCTGATTTTGATATTTTTGCATTTAACACATAAAACACTGATTTGTGATATTTTGATCATTTTGATGTGTTTCTGAGTGTTTTCAGATGATTTTGCAGTTTGGATAGTACAAAAATGATGAGTATTTAGACACTCATCAATCCCCCACACTGAGATATTGCTAGTCCCTAGCAATGATTTGAGAAAACTTGATGGATTTGAAAAACTCTTTACCAAAAGCCATCACTTCTGGAGTAGCCAAATGTTTCAGTTCAAGTAAGAACCATGGTACACTGATAACCATCTGATTTATTGGCAAATCATAAACCATATAACGGATTTGATGTGTCTTTACCAGAAGCCGTACCCTTCTGGACTAGCCAACTCTTAGATAAATTATCAGAATTATCTTTGGTGAGCTGAATACCAATTATGGATTTTCCACTGCCTTTACCACAAGCCATAACCTTGCGGGCTAGCCAACTCTTCACTCTTTAGGATATGGTGAGTTGAGAACCATACAATTTTGGGCAAATTGCAAGCCGTAAACGGATTTGAGATATCTTTACCAAGAGCCGTTTGCTCCTGGATTAGCCAATCCTTATGTTGGTTAGACATGGTGGACTGATTACCATTTGTTGTGTTTAGTACATAGTACTTCCACTAAATTTTTTTTTTAAAATTTTGCCATTTTGGGGGAAAAAGGGACTAAAAGGGTACATTTATGATCAAAATTCGCCAGAATTTCCCCCCCACACTTAGAAATGAATATTGTCCTCAATATTCAAAGTACCGGCTGTTATGCCGAAACTTAGAACGTAAAAAGATAACATTACTAGCTAAGTGTAGAAACACAACAATTATTCTCTTTTTTAATATTTACAATTTTCAACGTTTTTATATATATATACAACAGGTGGGGTATTGCCCCCACACTTAGGGTGGTAGAAAGGGGAAAAAGACAGAAATATGGGTGAAAACCCATATTGTATGGCTTGTTTTTGATAACCAAGTCACTAGCTTGACTTGTCCCCGAATTAAATTGTTCATGGGGAAGTGGAGTGGGATTGCCACTCAAAGATTGGGTGAGAAATTGGAGTGGAATTGCCACTCACAGAATTATGAATAATTATCACTAAGATGAGTCTAAGAATCTTAAAAAGAAACTCAGAAAAGGCGAGAAGAATCTTTTTGATTTTTGATTTTATAATGTTTTTGTATTTTTTAATTTTATATATATATGTACAAAAGAAAGAAAATTCCTTACAACCGCCCCTCGAAAGGGAATCTGGGTCTGACAGAGCTCAGCAACTGTAAACAGCCAACAACCAAATGTTGTAACTGAGGGACTCATCAAACTGGGCAAGTTGTGTGCAAAGGAAAAATGTTTTTGTATTTTATATTGTTTATTGAAAAGAAATATGATATAGTATAAGTAATCACTACCTCCCAGGCTTGTGTCAGGTTTACCACGCTAGCTAATCACTTGTGAATGATTAACTGTAATAAATATGTCCTGACAGCCCGGTAGTTGAATGATAAGGTTTAATATACAAACAAGGATAGGTATTTCAACAAAATACAAAATACAAGTCATAATACGTAGCACAGCCTCCCCGGCAGCGGCGCCAAAATTTGATTCCTCCCGAACTACCTTCTTTTATTTCTCCGTCACACTTATCAACCGCTTGTGAACGGTCAACCGTAACAGATGATAAAAGGGCGACAGCCCGGGAGAGAATGCAAGTTTACCAAGGATTAAAATATCCTTGGATCGTTTATGTCCTGGTGAGGCGTGATATCCTGAATACAATGACTTGTGATTTGGTAAAATGATATAGAATATACAAAAAACAGGAATCTGATTGACTAACACTGAATGTGAATAGTAATAGCTCTGTCACAGCTAGTTCAATTAAGAAACGTACAATCAGAAACCTAAAAACGTAAAAGATAAACAAACGTACGTTTAACTAAAACGTAAACGTATAAAAACAAAACAATTATAACTATAGTAGGGATTTGCATGTCTTAGCGACTTAAATGCAAATTAAATATAATTAAAATATTTAACTATAATTTACAAATTATATAAAAGTTAAGAAAACTAAAAATCTGAAATGAAATACATGTATGTAATAATTACATAAATGAAACAAAATAAAACAGGAAAGGGAAAATAATTAATTATACTAAGAAATTAAAACTTATAAAAATTTGAAGTCATTTTAATTCTATATTTACAATTGTTTAACGATTAAAATCTAAAAACGTACGTTTACTGAATTTTATGTAAACGTACAAAATAAAAACGTGAATTCAGTCCAATACAACTCCCACAAATGTGAAAATTATATTTTTAGAATTCTAAAAAGATAAGAAAATTATTAGAAAATTAAAATAAATTTTTACACTATTAAATTAATTATTATTAATTAAAAATGAATTAAATGTATTTAATAATGAATTAAATAATAAGAAAATCTAAAATTAACTTAAATAAATAGAATAAAGAATCTAAAAAAATCTAAAATATCATAAAATGAATTTTAAAATTGAAAATGTATTTATTACACAATTATTCTATTTATTATTAATTATTTACTATTATTAATTACTAAAAACTATTATAGGTTTATTAAAAATATTAAATGAGTAAAGAAAAATCTGAAACTAAAAAAAAATGTTACTACTATAAGAAATAAAATGTGCAAAGCATAACTGAGAAGTGAGCTAGCCTAGGTGGGTTATGCAGTGAACTTGTCACCAAGGGAACCTAGGTTCGAATCTAACACACAACCTTTTTGCACTTTATTTTATTTTTGGATTTTTCTTTTTGCAAAACTGTACATTAAGCTAAAATATGGAACTTTAACAAAAACAACTTTTTCAAAACTTGGAAATAAGCTCTGTGGGAGCTTATTTCCTCCACAGTTGGCTTATTAAGCCTAAAGCTTCTAAATAGAAGCTATCACTAGGTGTTAAAGCTAGGTTTTTTTTGGGCTTTTCTGTTTTAAGGACTAGTATATATACAGATATTATACAAGTTTACTGAAAACAAAACTTATAAAACCTAGAAATAAGCAAATTATGAGCTTATGAGTCCAACAGTTAAGCTTTTGGCTTGACTGTTGGAACTCAAGCTTAAAATAAGCTTGAAATAAGCTATACAAAGGAAACAAAAGGTAAAAGTAAATATGTACAAGTATAATAGGTGTATATGAACAAAAATAAGCACTGAGAAGTGCTTATAAGCATGAGCTTATGGTTTAGTCAGTTTAGCTTTTTGAGCTAAACTTGGATGGAATGGAGGCTTCAAAGAACCTGTAATAAGCTCCATACTAAAAAGTAAAGTATAAAATATATTTGTACAAGTATAATGGACTAGAATATACAAGCTTGTGCACTGGAATTGGGAAATAAGCTTGAAATAAGCAAATAAGCACTTCCAGTGCACTGTAGATCCAAACAGTCCCAACCATGGCCTGCAACTTTTTTGAATGGCCATTTAAGCTGACGGGTTAAGCTCAAAATGGCAAAATGAAAGTTGGAGTTGCAAGATGGCCTGGTGAGCTTTCCAAAAAGCCTAAGTTCACTCTGTGAGGTTCACAGATGAGCTTGTGAGAAGCTTATGAAAATCCTTCCATTTGACTGAGTAAGATGGCTACCCAGGACACTTAGAAAAATGGGACAAACAAAAAGCTCATTGCAGCCCTGGTTAATAAGTTGCAACATGAAATTAAAGAGTAGGATCATGAAGCTGGGTAGCTTGGCTTCTCAAAAAGCTAAACCACTCAACCCATGGATCTTTAATGAGCTTGGTGTGAGCTTGTGGAAACAGTGTAATACCCTTGATGACTCAGGGATATGTTGTGAGTGGGCAAACAACAAGATCACAAATACTTATCTAATAAGCTCATAAGAGCTCAACAAGCACTGACTTATTGAGATGGGCAGTTAAGCTTCACATGAAGCTAAGCTACACAAGCTTAAGCTCAGTGAGGAACTTTTTATGGGCTTGTGAAATCAACTCACCTTCACTGTTTGCTTCAGTGAAGGGAGTGTGGTGCACAAAAAAGGTGGGTTGTTTAATCTATCTAAATAAGCTGTAAACAGATAAATAAGCACAAACATAAATAATATGCTACTAGAGCATCACAAAGAAGCCAAAAACACCAAGATGGGTCAAGTCATGAGACTTATGCAAGCTCATGAACTTGACAGTCTAACTTGTGCACAGGGCAAAAATAAGCTATAACAAGCACAATTAAAAGCTAGAAATAAGCTGAACTAAAGATTAACAAAAATCATACAACAAGACAAGCAGCTAAACTAAAACATACTATAAGGACAAGTTCTAAAACTAAGTATTAAAGCCTACACAGAAATATCTATTTGATTCAAAAACACAAAATCTGAAATTTTGACTTTTTAAGTTTATGATCAAAATTGACTTTGATCAACTTTGATCTGAATTTTTCAACTGATTAAGACATAATAAGTTATAAGAACATGAAATAAAGAAAGAGAAACAACTTTAAAACGGATTTGGTGAGTATGGACTTACAAATCATCACAGTGTTCAAATGAGGATCAAAGAAGTGAATTTTTGACTTTTGCTTGCATACATAATAGACTTATGGTTTGTCTGACCCTAAGGAACTCTATGTATCAAATCTCAACCAAGAATAACAACTTAGACTCAGTTAAGAACTCTTGAATCAGTAATGCCAAACACACTTTAAATAGAACCAAATTTAGCTATTCAATCCATATCATTGCATAAACTAATTTCATCAAATCCAGAGGTTTTCATTGGTTAAATTAGAACTTTTTCAGTATACATAAGTAGTCACACAAAGGTATACCTAGGATTCTCAAAAATTGCTTATGACAGTGAAAATGGAAATTTCAAGCACAATCAATTCCAAAACATGAACACATAATATTAAGCTATAGCATGATAAATTAACAACATAGAAACATGAAAACATGAAAATCAAAGCAACCAAAACAGTAAAACAGTAAATTGCAAAAATTGTAAAAGTGGCTTACAAATGAGAATAGGACTGAGACCCAGAACAAATGGACAAGGTTACACCTATTAGCTTACCAATAAGCTCCTAATACCCATAGCACTCCAAATTCAACCCTGCTTCATCATCTTCTTCATGATCACACTATTTTTGATTTTATTTTCTATTTTCTCTATTTTTTAGTGATTTTCTGAATTTAAAAGTCTAAGCATGTTTTAAGGTCTCTAAAAGCTAAATGAGCTTTGTCAGGAGCTTATATGGCTTATAGAGTCCATCAAACAACTACAAAACATGAAATTGAAAAGACTTGAAAATTAAAGGAAAATAAGCAAAACTTGAAACTGAAATAAAACTAAAATTAAACTGAATTTAAAAGTTCATTACACTAATTTAAGATAAAATACAACATTTGAAAGATTAAAAGACATTTTAACTAAGAAAAGCAGTAAAAGTTACATCTACGTGACTATGGCTTAAGGCCAAAAGTGACATCTCCTCTCTTTCTTCTTCCTTTTATACTCCAAGCATCTTCTCTCACTTCTCTGATTGCTTCCCACCAAATTCCAGCCATTGGATCACTCTAACTCATCAAAACCGTCCACTTGTGATTTTGGCGCCAATTTTCTTGAGCAGGTTTTTGGCTTTAAATGGAGTTGGTTTGAGATAATTAAAGGTTTTGGAGTTTAGAGGAGGAGGAGGGGACAAAGTATGGAGAGGGTGTTGAAAAAGGTGGAGAAACCATTACTGGTTTTGAGGATTCAGGGGTTGAGGAGGAGGAGCTACAGTGGTAGTGGTTTTAGGCGCGTGTGGGGTGTTTGACCGGTTATTTGACCAAGGCTAATATCAAAGGGGCCGGGTTGGATTTGGGCCAAGGTTGGTCCAGCTGGTGGATTTGGCTTTGATATTGATAAGGGTCCGTGTGGTTAAGTAGTAATAACAAGGACCAATAATGTAATTTATCCAAACTTCAGGGACTCATCATGACACTTTTTCCAATGTTATTACAAGGATCAAACTTGACAATTTTGATAGTACAAAGATCCTTTTTGCATAAATTCCATTTTAAAAGGTCCAAGGACTAATTTTGCAAAATTTCAAAGTTTAGGGACCTTTCTTGCCAATTGACCAAAAATTCATTCAAGGATCATTTTTAACAACTTAGAAGATTTCAGGGACCTTGAATGATAAATTTCCACATTTTTGAATTCCAGGGACTAGATTTGACAACTTTTAAAACTTGAGGGACTAAAACTGCCAATTTTGCAAACTTGATACATTTTTCATCTGATTTTGATATTTTTGCATTTAAAACACATAAAACACTGATTTGTGATATTTTGATCATTTTGATGTGTTTCTGAGTGTTTTCAGATGATTTTGCAGTTTAGATAGTACAAAAATGATGAGTATTTAGACACTCATCAATCCAGAGCATGCTACTCACGTCTATCGTTTGAAGAAGGCTCTTTACGGTTTGAAGCAAGCTTCAAGGGCATGGTATGATACGCTATCAAAGTTTCTTCTATCTACTAGATTCAGCAAAGGAGTTATTGATCCGACATTGTTCACCAGAAAGTCAGGCAAACATTTAATTCACGTTCAAATATATGTTGATGATATTATTTTTGCCTAAACTGGCCCCAATGAATGTGACCATTTTTCCAATGAAATGGGTTCCAAATTTCAAATGTCAATGATGGGACAAATGTCATTTTTCTTGGGATTACAAATTTCACAAAGTCCCAAAGGCATTTTTATTAATCAATCTAAATATGCAAATGAGATTTTAAAGAAATTTGGATTTGATTCTTGTGACCCTATTGACACTCCCATGATAGAGCGTACTAAACTGGATGAGGACCACTCAGGGATCATGGTAGACCAAACGAAATATCGTAGTATGATTGGATCTCTGATGTACCTCACAGCCAGTAAACTAGACATTCTGTTCGCTGTTTGCATGTGTGCTAGATATCAGGCTAAGCCTACCAAAAAGAACCTTGAAGCGGTTAAATGGGTCTTTCGGTATCTCCAAGGAACCATCAATATGGGACTTTGATACCCGAAGGACACCGGTATGTCACTAACAGCCTATGCAGATGCTGATCATGCAGGATGTCAAGATACACGTCGAAGTACGTCTGGAGGTGCTCAGTTTTTGGGTGATAAGCTTGTGAGCTGGTCTTCAAAGAAACAAATGAGTACTTCTATTTCCTCTACAGAGGCTGAATACATAGCCATGTCATCTTGTTGTGCTCAAATCCTATGGATGAGATCCCAATTATCTGACTATGGCTTTGAATTCAACAAAATTCCTCTGTACTGTGATAATAAAAGTGTTATTGCTCTCTCATGCAACAACGTTCAACACTCAAGAGCAAAGCACATCGACATTCGACATCATTTCATCAGGGAGCAAGTAGAAAACGGTGTGGTGGAACTCTATTTTGTGAGGACTGAATACCAATTAGCAGACATCTTCACCAAAGCTCTTCCTAGAGAACGTTTTGAGTTTATCCTTCCACGACTTGGTCTAAAGAGTCTACAACCGGAAACACTCAAACGTCTTCAAAAGGAAGACGAGGAGTAAAGGTTTTTTCTAAATCCATCTCTTGTAAATATTTATTCGAAAAGCAAAATACAAAATTTCAAAATCCACAAAAAGCAAATAGAAAAATATAAAACTTTCAAAAATCCATAAAAATTAGAAATTTTTTAAAAATCCCAAAAATATTGTTAGTTTGTCATGTTTTTTTTCCTTCTTTTTTCCTTGTTCGATATCATCTACAGATTTTGTGCTGTCATTCAAAGAATGACACGGGTCTTTAGATGTTGTTCGAATCTTTTAATATATATATATATATATATATATATATATATATATATATATATATATATATATATATATATATATATATATATATATATATATATATATATTTGGGAGAAAGTGAAACAATGGTTTATAGTCATTTCAGTCTATAACCCGTCTTTTAAAGAAAGAACAGAGTCATGCTTTATCCTAAATCTTCAAATCTCATGCTCTGATTCTATAAACAATCAATTGATATCTAATGAAAACTAATAGCTTTGAAAAATAACTCGGACTCAATTTTTGAAATTCACTTGGACTTGACATCGGTCAAAATCTCGATCTCTCAATCAACAACTTATGTCATTGATTGAGGGGGAGAATAATTTCAATTAAATCAAAAGGTTATTTGTCATGTTTTCAAAAGATATTAATGCATGTTATTGGAGTTTAAAGTCTCATAAGTGATCCTTATCGGTTAAATATTTTCATAAGCAAGTCATAATTCTCCTTAAAAGCTTTCAAAAACAATTTAAATCTATAGAGATCACAAATCTCAAATGAGTTGAAAATTGTGATCGGGGGAGAATTTGTGATTTAAATTGGATTTAAACTGATGATTCGATAAATGGTTTCACAAGTGTTTAGCAAGCTTTCCTCCCCACATGTGCTAAACGATTTCAAATTTTCCATGCACATGTTGAGGGGGAGCATCCTTTTAAAACCACAAAGAATTGAAACGTGATTGATTTGTCTCCAAGTGCAGGTTCCTTCTAATATGTGCAAAACTCTTTCAAACCTCGAGGCACATTTTGAGGGGGAGCAAACTTATGAAAACCTCATCCTTCCCCAATATGCTTTATCTACTTGATTTGATCAGGGAAGTGATGTTGATATCTTTTAGAAAATGGTAATCAAAGAAGTTAATTCTTCCTCGTTCCTCCGTGTGCCAAAATGATTTCAAATACACGATGCACATGTTGAGGGGGAGCTCTCTTTTTCTAAAAATATCAAAAACAATTCAGGTACAAAAGGCTTTGATAATATATCACAAGTATCTGGATTGATTTTTCAAATGGTTTTCAATTGGTTTCAACGGCAGATGAACAATACCAAATAGACCGACCAAATTACTTTATGTATGGTGATATAAGGATGGTTAGGTTAGGTATTCGTTCCCACGATCCGCCAGAACCGGAGGGATCTACCCAGGGACAATCCACTAGATAGTGTGAAAGTCCTTAGGTATGATGAAAAAAGGAGAAAAATGAGAAAAGGGAAGAGTTCGGACTGAGACAGAGCTAGTACTGGAATAAACCCAACAAGGTTCTAGTTATGAAGTCTTGGTAAGCACTGAAGGGGTTGAAGAACGAAAAAGAATTGAATGTGAAAAGGGTGAAAAGAAATAGCCCTCCAATAATTCAACCTTAGGGCAGAAACCGAGTTCAATACATATGCTACTGGTGGTTACTAAGGTAACACTGGTATTGAAGACAAGACGTCATGGACCCAGTGACGTACTGCACTAAACTTCCTAAGCTACTCAAGTTCCTCTTAAAAGGGCTTGTTTCATTCTCACGGGGAACCTACATAATCTATCGACTTTCTCTTAGAGATCGTTGATATTGAAGAAGGAGACCCTCTCCCTAGTCTCCGACATAGGAAATCAAATGTGTACAATTGAGTCTAGAGCCTCAAGATCATCATATAAATCTCATTAGGACACTGTCTATGAAGACTCTCTGTTTCACATAATGTGGAAAGAGAGATTATATCTTATGAGTCCTACGCATTATCCTTGTGGTATTGCCAGAACATTTGAGTGATATGCAAACATATTCACAATGAAGATGGAAAGCCTTCTGGAGCCAACATCAAACAAGCTCCTGGTGGGTGGCATGTGAGATCTATCCAATAGATCAACCATGTGACAACTGAAAAAAACAATGGGGCGATTCATAATTATGAATCAATCCTAGTTCAGGTTATGGATTGACGGATACCTTTGAAAAACCGGTCATTTTGCTTAAAAACTCTTTCCTATAGCACATCGACTGTGTATTAATGTTTCAAAATTTAAAAGGTGTTCATGATTGATAATTGATTTCCCTTAAAACCTTCGTTGTATTGCAAAAACACTTTATTGAGCAGTACACGATTGTTTTTCAAATCATTTTCATCAATCAGTGAATCCCAATTCGCTGGTTCACTCACTCCGTGTTGTCTTCTTTGAGACGTTCCGGTTTGAGAACAGCTAGAGCAGCTGCGAAACCCTATCAAGGAAATTCTTCGGAATTATATCTGATCACAGGCAGTACTTGTACTGATCAACGGGGAACCGTGGGCCGTGTACCTCAATTCAACGAAAGTGATCAAAGATACTTTCGTGCACTTTATTGCTAACTGTTATATGCAGGTATGCCCGACGTTTGTAGCTGATCAGAATCAAGCGGTCAATCCATAGCCGCATGCTCACACTACACATTCGTCTCTAAAGAAATCATGATAAGTGCATCAACGACTCTGATATTTTCACTCCATGGTTATGCTACGCTGCTGCAAATATCATGAATCAACTAAAGCTTCCGCTACTCTGATAAGAAGAAATCATGATCCAGAATGTGAGCATGTCAGTCCAAATGTCAGAACACCACAATGGAAGAGATTTATGTTAGCTGATGATCTCAATGCTGGCTCAAAACTCATCATCACGTGGATCAGTTAAAGACCTCCACTTAGATTATCCAAACATGCAAAAATGAAGAATCAATGACTACGAGCTACTGGGCAAAGAACAGGAACAAGAATCCAAGAACAATCTTAATGTAATATCTGTTTGTATTCAATTTAATTTGAGGTGACCTCCCTTAGGGGGAGATTGTTAGTATTTAGTAAATCCGGTTATTAAAGTGTCGGTCACCTCAAGTATATGTAATCGTTAGAAAGCTCGTAGTCGTAGTTATTTATTAGTTAAGTTGTATTTAGTTAAGTAACACCGTGGAGGACGGACGGGTCTTTACCCTCTGTATGCCTGATCCACAGCCCGTAGGTGGCAATTTGTGTAAGACTATAAACACTCTCTACCTCCCAAGATAGAGAGTTGGAGCTCATAATAATACTTTCATTTTCTCTCACTAGGTTCCCAACCTCTATCTCTTTCTCTCTCTAAAACCATAAGTTATACACCTACTTGTGATCTTGTATTGATGTGTTTATGAAATCCAATATGTTACAATATTTTACTTCTTCATCAAATTCGTTATATTTGGTTTTCTTCAAAAGTGATCATTACAAGGAGCTTACAGATGTGAAGAATCATTTGATGTTCATGCACCACTCAAGGGGAAGTGTTTGATTTTTACTACTATTGATCATTATTACTACTGCTAGTTGGAGTTTTCTACTGTTTTGGATTCATTTTTAGTAAGCATTTTGGTGTTCTTCATGGAGGGCAATTCAAAACATTGGACGGCTTAGATTGGAAGTATGATATTGGTTCGTGGTGGTCAAGATCATTATTTGCATACGTTCCCTATTTGGATAATAACAAAAAGGGGAAGAGATGTTTGAGTGGCATCGCATGGATTAAGGGGAAGACAAAGGAAGACATACTTGTTTCATTCATGGTGAGATCCCTGATCTCAATTTCTCTACTTTGTCTAGGGAAGTTCGTTCAAGAATGGTTTTGTCATTATCAACTAGGGGAAGATTGTTGGGAATTATATGTTTGAGTTGATAAGACAAAAAGAATGAAACAAGAGGGACTTAATACGACAAGAAGGAAACCTACAAAAAGATGGAAGGACTTGCTTGCAAAAGAAGTTTTATTTATTAGTCCTTTGTAGCATTTTGTAAACCCTAATCCTCTAGTATATAAATAGGACATAGGTGTAGGTTTTAAATACATGTCTTCCATAATGTAGTCGACTAAAGGTGTGTGTGTGTCCTAGGCGTATAGTATTGTAAACGCCTAGGTTATTAGTTTAGTTAGTAGTTTAGTTATCTAGACGTGTTTCTATAAACGTCTAAGATTAGTTAGTGTTAGTGAATGAAAACCTTGTTCAATAACAAAGAATTGATTAGTTTATTCAGCTGTGCATGTTATCAGGAAGGTAGAAAAACATCCAAAGGAAGAACAGCATAATTCAGGGAGAACAAAGTAAGAAAAACAGAATAGTTGAGTTTGTATATTAAGGGTTGTTAGAAGGGGATCAACTATTACTGTTTTGGTAAGAACTTGCTTGAAGGGAT